>JAMKCH010040523.1:0-13360 GCA_023653785.1 Ophioderma brevispina | reverse complement strand
GTGGAGCTTGAAAATTTATAATTGTTAAAATTGATATTAGATTTTGTTCAGATACATCACTGTATTTCTTAAGTAGTAATATCACCCTTCTCTGAGGCTCTGAGGTTATCATTTAGTGAATTGAAACTGATCTGATCTGATGTACCAATTATCACTAACTGTGTAAATCTCATTGATGTGGGGGGGGGTGGTGGGGTGAAACAGATCTGTTTTTTTCCTTTCTGCTTGCTTGTCTTTCAGTTTATCTGCTTGCGCAACTTTTTTGGGGGACACCCTGTTTTCAACCTAATATTATCATTATCGCCCTAAACTTGCGTATTTGTCCATTATATTTTACTTACGCAAGTTTCACGTTACTGTTCTCCTCTAAAACTAAATCTACATTTTTATAGAAGGCATGTTATATACATTCATTTGTCATACATTAGGAGTATTTATATCCAACCAAATTGCCTCAACTTCATCTTACAATTCCAGGCTTCCCACAGAAACCAATGTCCTCTCCCTTGTTTCCGAAGAAAAATAGATAGGGGTTGCCCTTGCAATGTTAATGGCGTGAATAAGTACACGTACGCCTGTCAGATCAATTACAAGCAACCATTTTCCAAAGTATGCTCTGATGCAATACATGGAATTTTTGTCCTATAGGCCATTATTAACTCCTCTGACGTTAAATTTTCTGATTCGTCTTCTTTTTTTTAAACCCCCCAAAACCCCGACCTTTGGGAAAATACAACTGGGATTACGATCGTGTGCCATTACGTTGCGATAGGATTTGTATGCACGTTAATGAAGTTATTACAAAGTACAATTAAACGCGCGTAGAATCGTGTTTATTAACAATTAATAATCAATAATGGATTATTTTTCAATCCAGCTTTGTTTCCTCCATCCAGCCTGTAAAGATTTCTCAGGAAGGGTGTTTTAGTAGGGTTTTGAGACCATAAAATCAATGACATAAGTAAGTTTAGTTTTAATATGTGGATTCAACTTTTCAACAAAAAAACAAATACTTTAAAAAAAAAAAAACCTTTCATATGAGCTTTGAATCATGAAATCGGACTAGTTTGGCAGTGCAATACCTCAATTAGCGTTAGAAACGCGTTTTCCTTTTTGGCCATGAAAAATGGCCGTTTTTAAACAACAAATTAAAAAAAACCCTCGTCCTCTACCTGAGACATTTTTGGTAATAAAACTCCCGACTCTCGATTGGGTGGTTGGGGGAGGGGGAATTGTGTTTGCCATCCCTGTGATTTTTTGTCAACTTACATCTATTCCTATAAATTTTGAACCACGGGAATCGCTTACAGTTTCGTATTTCCATTGCATCAATAAGTACCAACTAAGTTGACTAAAGTTAAAAAACTGGATACGAGGTGGAAAATCGATATTTTCCAACTTTACTCCTGACTCGAACACATTTAAGCACTAAAACACTCTGATATATAAAACAGTCATTTTCCCAGCAAGTGGATCCAAAAACCGAGTTACAATAGGATATTCCTAACTTTTTTTGGTGAAAGAAAATGAATTTTTTCCCTTAGTTTGTGCTGACAGCGACTTTGATTACGTAATTAAGGCATGTTAGTAACTGGGGCATTTTGGTATCAATTGAAAGAGAGGGATCGTAGCTATGTTATTGGTACCAAAATCAAGTGTCTGTGATTCTTAGCCCGTACTAGGCACGTTGGTACTTCTCTCCCCTCCCGAAAAAAGGGAGGGTGGTTGCCACCACCCATCATCACTTAGGATCACCCTGAACTTAATTGTACCCTGAATGATGTTTGTTTTTGGCATGAAAATTGAGTAGAAAAATGGTCAATTGATAATTACATTAAATAATTTAGCACCAAAAGGGGGTTTTATTAAGGCGGGAAAAAACTGAGGCCTTCGGTAGACGAGGATTAACCATCTTAAAGCCCTTTTTAAGAACCCCACACGTAGGATTTTGGTAACCACTAGGTTCTTCTTACTTCGACATGGTACGTGGGGAATGTATTGAACAATCTTAATTGGTTGTGCAAATCCGTATAAAATTGTGAATTTTTGGTAGCACAAGTACCTTTATGTAAAAGATAATTGCCGTGTTTTGCGACATTCGTTGGAAAATAAAATACGGCTAAGGCGAAGCCGAGCAGTGTTTTATTTTTCCACAAATGTCGTGAAAAACGAGGCCATTAGCTACTTAACTCACACCAGCGGGTGTTACACATGTTGTGAGTTCCTTCAGCTTGTCGAGTACTAAAACTTTTTTTTTTTACGATGTATTTAAATACATTAGACCCACAAAGAAAGAACGATTGAAAGAACTCTTTCTGTTACGAAGGTAGTAATAAACAAACCAATGGCGATGAATGCATGAAGATGTGTCAGGGTCCCTTAATAACTTAAGAATATTGTGTATAAATTTCGTAATGCTTAAAAACAGTCCCTTGAAATTTGCATGACTAATTCATCGTTAGTGAGGTATAATGTTTCAAAACCATTGTAGCTTCTGTGCTCACTAAGTCATGTCAGTGGTGGAAATAAAAGCCTCTGAATTGCACGTACATGTTTATCGTGGAGCAACTTTATTTGGTTTACAAGTTAATATCATGCATAAACTTGCCGTGAACGAGACTACAAGAATTTTGATACATTGATTTGACCGAAACTGACTGGATTTATATAATGGAATAATTTACTCTCCGGCCTCACCGCCGTTGTATTTTATATACAAGTTAACCCCATGAACTTGCCAGTGAAACTGGATCAAAATGATGAAACATTTCTTCCAATTCTACTTACCGCCTCTACGCCATGTCTTGGATCTTGCAAATCATAGAGCTAAACAATACTGTATCGAGAATCGACGCAACCAAATCAGGAGAGCCCGGGGTTTATTTAACGAATGATTGTGGATTGAACACGGAGCGATTAAGCAATGGAAATAACCGTAAACACAAAAGATAAACCTGGAACTAGTGGGAAGTATACCCTCCCTACTATTATCCTGATAAACCTGCCTTAATAAAACGGAGATGTTTAGAAAGGTAAGTCTATCATTTCTAACACTTGGTGGACATTCACATAATGTCGAGTTCCATCAGTAAATCATTGTTCAAGCCGAATACTATCTCTTACATTCACACTGTAATAGTCTTTTTTAGTACACTACTTAAACACTTCACAATGTTTAAACATTCACACAGTGGAGGTGAACATTTAGGCCTAATGGTTACTAACATACACATTCAATTGTTTTGCTTATAACGTGTGCAATATGTCTTTTCAAAAGAACTATTAAAAGGTAAGGGAGATGTCATTTACGCTAGGGGAAATGGAGGATTTGAGGGAGAATACGGAAAAAATTGTAAGCAAGAGGGGAGTATAATATCATCAAGGAGAGAGGAGGAGTCATGGACTTTTAGATGGTAACATCCCTAATCATCAAGGAAAATGTTATTTTTTTTAACGTAGCGCAGGGAAAACGCGAATTTGTGGCCAGAAAAAAATGAACTCTCCATTGCCCTCCCCCGCATAAATATTGCCCGTCCCTAAATACCACTGTTTATAGATTAAACCTTCCTATTAACTACTTTGTGGTGTAACTGTTAACAAAAACGTGGTGTTTAAAACGTTTAACGAATCTATAAAAAGTTTGTTACAGTGTTAGTGTCCCACTGTTAATATCTGACTACTTGCACTGAGCATGATTCCACTTCGTGATTTTAACATCGTTTTACTCTTACAATTAAAAAGACCTTCAAGATGTAAGTATAATGTCTATAAACGTTAACAATAACTCAAGATCAAACTCAAAGGTGAATTGTTGGTTGAGCAGTCCTTAGGCCTAATTAAAAAAATCAAATAAACACACATAAAACATGACACAAACCCAAACAATATAAATAAACAAAAAATTGAATACGAAATAAAATATTGACTAATATTCGATGTTAACGTAATAAAGTATTTACGCAAATATAAACACGCAAATGAAATGAACAATTTAAAATGCGCGATATTACAGTAATAAACGACAACAAAATTAATACAAATAAAAGCCAGAAAACCCAATCAAAACACCAGAAATATCCGCACTCTGGCTCAACGCCCAAATGTTATATTTAAAAAAGCATAAACAATAAAAAAAATAACCCCTTTTTTAATGTTTAAATTTTACTAGAATTAGGTATAGGTCTAATGGTGATTTTCTTATGATTGTAATTAATAGTTAACATAATTAAGGTGTTGGCATTATGATGTGGTTTCTAAGGGTACGGCTGCAAGCCCGACTTTAATAAACTCGGAGATGAGCAAGCGTGTATGTCGTTTGCGATTTTAGCGTCAGCAAAATTCAGGAGTGGGCGATTTTCCCCTCTTCGTTTACGCGAATTTTTAAAGGCGTCTCGTAAATCGGTAGAACTCTGATGTTGCTATCACTTGTCCTAAGAAGCCGTGAAATAACGCGGGACGCAGCGTCTCTAGTGACGGACGGAGATTTCCCTTTAAAAATGTCATGTCGACAATTTTTCAGGAACTAATACGGTGACACCAGTTTTTTATTCGGTATTTTCAAGTATGTCACTTATACCTAAACAGATGTGAACTATCGGCCCATTTTAAATCATGATGCCCACACCTTAATATTAAGTCATTCAATTTTCGTAATCTTTTAAACTAATTGATTTTCCTCTTAAGCCCACCTATAAAGGCCATTGCATTGTTTTTGTTGTTCCACTGTGTGTACGATTGTGGATTAGAACAATAACACTCCATTCGTAAATGTACGCATGGAGGAACTTTATAAAAAAACCCGCGCCTCCATTCGTACATTTACGATTGGAGTGTTAAATTGTTCTAACTCTACATTCGTGCAAAATAATGGAGCGACAAAAAAATGCCGTGACGTCTAGTGTGGCTTTTATGGCAAGCCAGTAAAGGCCATAACGTATTGCCGCAACGCGTTTTGCGACCTTTTCAGCAACGCGTTGCGACATTTCACACGCGTTGGCAAGAAGTAGCAACGCGTTGCGGCGTCGGGCCAATTAGAATTGACAATTTCTGTCTTTGACGTATTTCAAAAATTAGACCACAACGCGTTGCAAAGTTATCCAGGCAACGCGTTGTGGAAACTCCAACGCGTTGCAAGCCTCACACGCGTTGCGAACCTCCCAACAGCGTTGCAACCTTCACAACGCGTTGCAAGGTTCACAACCTAAGGTCATAACGTATTGCTGCACGCGTTTTGTGAGAAAGTAGCACGCGTTGCGACATTTTGACAACGCGCGTTGGCGACATTTCGGCAACGCGTTGCTACTTTCGTTTCGGCAACGCGTTTTGCGACATTTCGCAACGCGTTGCGGCATTTCGGCAACGCGTTGCGGTGCCGGGTAATCAGAAAGGCTGCATTTTTGACGTATTTCAAAAAATAGATCCACAACGCGTTGCGGCAATACGTTATGACCCTTATTGCCTTCACAACGGCTTTTGCAAGCCTTCACACGCGTTGCGAGCTTCACAACACGTTGCAAACTTCACAACAGCGTTGTGAAGGCAATAAGGGTCATAGCGTATTGCCGCAACGCTTGCGAAGGTTTTGTCAACGCGTTGTGAAGGCGCAACGCCCCCCCCGTTGTGAGATTTTATTTTTTGAATACGTCACAGAATTCATGATTTGGATTGGCCGACACCGCAACGCATTGCCGAATTGTCGCAACTCGTTGCTGAATTCCGCACGCGTGTGCCGAATGTCGCAAAACGCGTTGCCGATGGTCGCAACTCGTTGTGACTTTCTCACAACGCGTTGCGGCAATACGTTATGACCCTTATGGCTGTGAGACCTTAGCAACGCGTTGTGAATCTTGTAACGGTTTGTGAAGCTGCAACCCCGCGTTGTGAAGGTTTGGCAACGCGTTGCAAATTATCTAGCAACGCGGTGTGGGTCTATTTTTTTGAAATACTCACAGAAATCTGATTTTGATTGGCAGACGTCGCAACGCGTTTGCCGAAATGAATGTCGCAACGCGTTGCTACTTTCTCGCACGCGTTGCAGCAATAAACTTATGGGCCTTTTATAGCTTAGCATATGCGTTAAACTTGATAATCAAAAAATTGATGGAAGCCTTGCCACGCCCCTTTAATGGCCCCCAGCTTGGATTTCAATGTTTTAACCAGGGGGTACAATTTTTTTAAAATGTTCCGATTGTGTTGAAAAGGCACACCATGATGTCTGTCTGGTTTACAATGATTCCAAAAAGGTATAGTTTATACTACCTGTGACTTATAGTTTTAGAAGTTATGGGTAAAAACTGTAAAAATGGTAAAAAGTCAATTTTGGTTTGTACGGGGTCAACATTAAAGATTGCTCCAATTTTTGTAAAATTGGTTCAAATTGTTTGTTTGGCTCATAGAATGAAATATAGGAATAGTTTTGACTCTTACGTGGCTGTTATTAACCAAAATGCGAATAAGTCAACAGCTATTGGCAGCCTATTTGATTCTATTGACCTGTGACCTATTTTGTTGGATCACGTGAAAACTAAGCATAATGGATAAGGCAAACTCTTCCTTATTTCATCCTTTAAGCTCGGGAAACATTTGGCACCACATATTAACTGAATCAAAGCAACGTAACTTTTAACTTTTGACGCATGTCCACCCCAAATTGACTTTTTCATCATTTTTACAGATTTTTACCCCATAACTCCGGAACTATAAGCCATAGATAGTGGTAAACGATACCTTTTGGAATCCTTGAGACCAGGCAAACACCATGGTTTGCTTTTTAACACATCAGAACATTTAAAATTTTGACCCCTGTATAACCTTGAAACCGCAAGCTGGGGGCCATTAGGGGGGTTGGCAGTGCTTCCATCAATTTTTGGATTATCATGCCTAAGTACTTGTGTGCACAAATTTCACAATTTTATCCGGAGCGCACACTCTTACACTACGTCCCCTGCTATGGAGGTGGGAGAGAAGGAGAAAGCTCTTCCCTCATTGCAATTACGCAACGCGATTATATCCCAATTATATCACTTGCAACTCATTGTAAAGAATAGACCAACAAAGGCCGCTTCCCGGCATGGGTAGCTCTTTCATGTTTCCATATCATCGGCCGACAGAAGCTGGGCAACGCTGCAGTTGAACAAGATATGACCTGTGCGCAGAAAGGTATATCCCCGATTCGCAGTGGTTTGTTTACATGTGGACACGAAAAAAAGAGAATTGAGTCGATTACAACATCCGAAATTCTGAGTATTTCAGTCCAAAAAAATCGGAGATAGTAGCATGTTCCTATATGAGTTACATTGATTGAGTTTTTGAAAACTGGATGTTTTTGAAACGCCGTATTTCTTAAAGTATGATATTTGGAGACAAAATCTAACTTGATTGGGAAGAAAAATGCCGTAACAAACAATACAAACCAACCTTGATAGTGCCCGTAGTGTTTGGCCGTTTCTCACTTTTTCCCGAGTTGGTCTTATTTTCCACAGAATTGTAATGTTAGTGAAGCAGATAATGGTAAAATTGGTGTATTTTTGTGATAAAAGCATCAATTTGTCAGAGAGGTAGAGAATTAAATTTGGAAAACAATTGGTAGGAACCACCTTCTCTGGCCAGGTAAGTTTCAAATGTCACCTAGGGTCACAAAAGGCCAATTGAGGTCAAATACATTAAAAACATGCAAAATAAGGTTGCATAACTCTCACACATCCATAAACATTCTCATGGATCTATTTGTGACATACATTTCGACTTAATCAAAGACGGTCTTCTTCATTTAAAGGGACACGAGATATTATGAGGATACAAATTTTGCTTGTTTTAGAATTAAACCGAGGGACATTTCGTAGTTTTATTGAACAAAGAAACGAAAACAAACACTAAGTTTTGAACTCACCTGCTGTCCTGATCGGCCCCATAACAAGCACTACTGGGCTGTCTGCACGAACATAAAATAAAACGCCTATTATTACACGAAGGGCTTTACGCTTATGCCCTCCAGGTTTGAATCTAATATAATTGGTAAAATTGTTTAAGAAAAATGGTAGGGGCATATTTTGGCTGAAACGTCCTCTTATCTCTTTAAGCTTAATACATTAACATAACCATGAAATTTCTTGAAGAGATACAGGGACATAGCGCACTGGGGATGCCTTTTCTGTGCATTTGTTTGAAAATCTACAAGTCATATCACATTTTAATCACCAAAGCCACAAAATGGAACAAATCGGATTTATATATTTTGACTTTATTGAAATCACCTGCCCCCTAAGTTAATTTGCCCCTCGATAACCCCCTCAAAGCCATTTCTGGTGCTGCGATTGTTCAATCTTAACGATTTAGGTTTGACTTTATTGGTGCTTTGCTTCCCTTCCCCAAAAAGATTGCTCAAGTAGTTAATATGCGAACCCCACTTCTCCTCCCGACAGAATTCGCTCTGTGAAATGTTGCCCCGCCCCAGCCCCCCTGCCCCCCAAGAAAACCAAAATGGCAAACATAAATTGATATTGTGAATTGCTCATATTGATAACTGAATTTATTTTCATCTGTATTTTCGCTAAGAACATGAATACTATGAAATAGATTTTGATTATAGGCCTAATTGCATAACCCCGTACTATAAATGTTAATGCTGAATGCATGTGCAACAGCATTGCATCGATGTACATCACAATGCTGTGTAATATGTCGATGGGACGGACGTCATTTTAACAATACTTGTACACGGATCTGTGCTTAAAACATGTATTTCTCTGAAGTGAAAATCGGATATCGCCAAGAGTCTCATTTTTTGCAACAAATATGTGGCCAACTTCGGGACAAATGAAAAACGGGCAACTTCGGACACTTTGAAGTTTGGTGCCATTGTTTAGATAAGGCATTTCTCTTCCCAATTCAACTTATTTGGTTTTTTTGTCTCCAAATAATACTTAAGGAATACGGCGCTACAAAACATTCAAGTTTTAAAAGCCGAAAAGTACTGAGTTAAAACTAGAATCCTCTTAGGAAACATGCCCCCCCCCTTTATCTGCGTTCTTATAATTGACCACAAATGATCCGAACTGATCTTGTTTTACCTTGAAGATGATGAACGGTGACGTGGTTCCCATGTCCTAAAAATAACAATACTCATTATTTAATTGTAAACATTTTACTGCCAAGTTTCATGCTTTTATAAAGAAAATGCACAATTCTTACAATTTTTGTCGCTATCTGCTTAACTATGTACATCGATGCAATGTTGATGCACATGAGATCACAGCATCAATATCGATCTCGTGTTGTATTGTTTCCAATATGCCCTGTAGGGCGGCATGTCAGATGATCGATAAATCCCGCTAGGCCGTAAAGGTTAGTGGTTGCAACAAAAGCATTATTGTATTACTCTTTTGATATTGTTTTTTTCTTTCTGCAGTGTTAGCACTAAACCGCTCTGTATATATAAACTGTCTTTTGCATGATTTAGAAACCAAAGCTGCATGATCATACAAGTCTTGTGGTCCTAGTACTTTGGGTGCAAAATTGAATTGTGAAATCTGTGTCTACGGAAATTGACTTTTTTTGCTGGCCCTCCGGTCTTTATGACAATCATTTTAATTAAATACCACAGGGTATGTTGGTACTTATTTTGATATCAATGGAAAGAGAATGAAACGTAGCTATCAATTGGTGCAATCATAAGAGACAGGTGTGACAAAAAAAAAAAATTAAATCCGAGGAGGTTAATGTCTTGCAAGGACTCGGTTGTCTAGAGATAACGCATGCATGTATACAATTTTTGTTATGGAACAGAATCCTCTTCTCAAAATTGAAGTGTATTTTTCACTTATTAAAGTCCCAGGAAAGGAGATGATAAACCAACTACAAATCTTACGAACATTCCATTTTCCAATAACACAGGGCCATAAAAGAATACACTACCTTGACATCATTAGTGAAACATTGGGGGGGATTTCAGTCATTGTCATGATAGATTTCACACCAGTCACCTGACATTTTCTATTACTCTCTGAAAAATCAATAGTTCACTAATGATATCATCACCACCCAAATATTAATGCTCTCTAGTCCTACCTTGTAGACTTGACACAAACCACATAAATTCTATGTTGCACTTTCCCTGAGACCTTTAAGTGCGATTGTAACTATTTTCCACTTTCAGTATTGTAAAGTTCGGTATTAAATCAACTCACCTAAGGTATTAGATTTTTATCTAAAAAATATAAACTTTTGGATATCGATAGAAAGTTTACAATCATTCTGTGACGCCTATTACGGGAAAAAAACCCGCTGATCATTATGTATTGTCAATTTTCATACGGGTAGAAAGCTGGAATACGTTGCACCGGGTCAGATAGTCCGTTGTATACGCCAAAGAAGACGCAAATGTAAATATAACCATTTGTGTAATAATTGACAAAAACAACTTGATTGCATGACTATCCGTATTTGCCAACACGCGTGAGATGAAAACAATTTTTTATTTTTTTTTTTGTATTTTGTTTTGTAAAAATAATGATTCCTATTAAAATTAACATTGGAAAAGCATCTCGATTTATTCTCGATGAGCTCTTAACTGATTTCCTTTAAAAGACTAATGAAATTCCTTACAATTTTGCTCGTGCGTACTTCCATTGATTATTCTGACAGGTATACTTTTATCAATTTGGTGGGCACTATTAAAATTCTGCCTAATATCAACCAAGGTTATTACAAACACCTATTCGAAGCCAATGCCCTGATATTCTTCTCTTAATACAACAAAGGCGACCACTTTATATTTACGGTCAATTACCTTCCACTGAAATGGCAATCAACCTGAATTAGAGTAAGCATCTTGTTATACGGTCATATTCAAATATCTTTTACTTTCATTGAGTTTAAGGTAACAAAGCATAAAAGACTAGGGAATTTCGTCAACCCTAGAGTTGGAATGCGTCTGTAAGCAGAATAGTTAATTTCTACTTCACACTATCGAGGGACTAATACCAACGTCATTATTTCTTTCCACCGTGTTTGCAATTCATGCTATTTGTAGATTCAAGGATAGCTAGAAACTTATTTTATCCATCTAGTTGGACATTTTCTTTAAGATCCTTCGAGAGTGGGGGTGTACGTCAATAGCTTTTTTGGTAATAGGTGCAGTCCAAATTTGGATTTGTGTAAGGGAAACTTGCTCAATATGCTTATGATGGTTCATATGAACTTATTGCGGATGAAAAATCCGCACCTCAAAGGGAAGACGTTGAATGACAATGAATTTATATTGCACGATTGTGCGTTAAACATACGGCCATCGGCCTGTTTGACTGCCGCGTTGCAATTGAACCTGATAAAGATGTATACTGCTTGATGGTCCATCGTTGGTATGCAAGTAAGTCAAAATATGTAGGTTGGCACTTTATGAAAGAAATTACTGGTAGAAAATAAAAATCAGATCAATAAAAGAGACCCTGACTCATCTGTCAACATATTAAAAACAATTTGGACATTTCGATGGTACATTTCCACACCAGACAAGGGCTTTAATACGAGTTACCCAGGGAATGTGGTCACATGAAAAACAACCTCCATTCGCTGCTAATAACATTTATTGGCCAAAATATATGCTCCCGGAGCATATTGTCAGCACCATATGGCCCTGGAGCATAAATAATCTGGAGAAATATTCAAGTCCAAATTTTGAATGCACATGCTCCTGGTGCATATGGCAAATATGCTCTGGACCAGTATTTGCTTAGAATACTTCTCCAATGCGTCGTTGCCATATGCTCCTGAACATTGTGCATTCAAATATGCTCCAGGAGCGTATTCAAATATGCTCCTGTACAAGGTAAAATTTTAAGCAAATAAATCCACGATTTAATTACTCTATATTTTTATTTTATGTTTTTGGTATCAGAGAAGCATTCTTAATCAATACGCATAGCAAAAAAGCTCCTTGAATATTATTTGTATACCGCCGAAATCGCAAAAAAAAAAAAAAATCAAATGTTGGGTACCCCTTGCCCCCTGGGCAGCTACGTGGTTAATAGATAATCCATACAAAATTAATGTTTTGTGGATGAGAACGAGTTTTATCATGATTAATAATGCCAAAATCAATACGCAATATAGAATATTTCACTTCCTTGTAAATCAATACAGAACATACTATATTAAATACAAACTGAATTGCAGTTCTTAACTTTATTGCAGCAAACGATTTGTGGGAATATATAAGCACTTTGTAGGGAACACGCGTCTAAATATCTGGAAAAGTGGCATGCAGCCTTATCATTCTATTTCATAACGACAAATAGATGTCTGAGTCACTTTTTTCTGAGCTAATTGAAAAGGTTTTCCGAGTAAATGTCTTGAATATAAAAGAGGTAGCTTTATATGTTTTGTGTGTTATGAAAAACGTGATTAGTTATTGTTACCTTTGAATATGATAGTTGCCTATTTAGTCTAATAAAACTGACAAAAATAAGAAATTTTGTTCTTATTTTGTCAAGGGTTTTGATGTGATGTGTCAATCACTCGTAATTCTGAAATACATATGAGACACCAAAATTTATATTGAGAACTCTTATGGCTAACATATTTAAAATGCCCATTAGGTGCACTAAATGTTCTATAACGCCCCTCTGACGTAAAAACTATCATAGGGGAACATGTTATAGAGGCACAGTGGATACAACGACCACCTCATGACCCAAGGTCCTGGGTTCGAGTCCATCCCGCTGAGGCCAATGTATTGTGCGCGTGCTGCAAGGCACTTTATCTCGCTTGCCTCTCTCAGCCAGGTGCTAATGGAGAGCTGTTAGGAATATTTTCCATTGAGCGCCGCCCAAATGCATAGTGTGCTTAGCGATTTGGTATAGGGCGCTGATATATTCTAATGGCACGGAATAAATGTAAACCGCTTTGATACATTATAAAATTTATTATTTATCAACTGTAACCAAAATCAACAAAAAGATAGAGAGGTGAAGATGAAGATGGCTTGTATTGGTGCTCAACATTCAATATGCTGACTTTGTGAAGTTATTAATCCTCACCTATTGATTTGAGTTAAATGATTTTATAAGGAGTTTTTTATGGGTATGGGTAAACTGATGTCATACATGTATTTTGGCTTTTTTCCTTGTAACATTCTATTTTAAATGATCTTGGTATTAATAATAGAAAGATGTTCGGAAAAGATGTTACCTTTTTGGATAATAACGTTACTGAATTGACGTGTTTTGCTCAATCTTTTTTGTCTTAAGAGGAAATACGAAGATGCTGATAGTTTGCAATTTTTACTGGCTCAAAACATTACTATGGAACTTGAACGTTATTAAACATAAAAGAAGTTTTTTTGCAGAAGAAAAATGAATTCCCT
>JAMKCH010040522.1:0-30434 GCA_023653785.1 Ophioderma brevispina | reverse complement strand
ACGTACATGGCGCTAATTCCCTCCACGGCTATTTTTACATTGGAAGGCCGTTTCCACAGCCGTTGTGAATTATTATCGGGAGCCCTATAAAAATAATTATTCCTAGTACAAAATTCCTTAAGTTCGTTTGTGACACATAGACATTTTCGAGCTTAACCATTCACAGGTTGTTTACTAGCCAGTTTACCAATGCAACCGTGTAAATGGGGGCGCTCACTTGCCCAAAAACATGTGCTAAATATTGCTTTAACCAACTTTTGAAAAAGACTACCACTCGGGTTAGCCCCTACTCGGAAGTTGGTGCAGTTTTTGAAATTCGTGTGTTGCTGTTAGGGTTGGCACGTCCTAATACCCCCGCGGACGAAGCAATGTTCGTATTGTTATTCAGCTTTTTAACCTTCGTCCTACCGTGGAGGGGTGGTGGTTATCACCCCCTTCTATTTTTCCATCCTGCTAAAACTACCCTTTTCCGGTGTCAATGCGTTAATGTAATAAATTGTCCATTTACATTTTTACGCTTCTATTTATTCAACAACAACCTCCCCTTCGTTTTCCAGAGAATCAATGGCATGCAAAATAGTCTGACCTATTGAAATGACACCTTTACTGAATCATTCCAACAATTTCAAAATCATTTGTTTTCAAAATAAGATTTGTAAATTATTTATTTTTTGTTGTTGTTTTCTTTAGAGAAATTGGATAGGACACTTTTTAGGAGGACAGTTTGAAAATCTGCCACAAATTGTCATGTGCTTTTTAGGGGCAAATAACGCAAAACCGTGTCTGGCGATATGTTACCTGGTTTGCCAGAGTAGTCCATCTTTTCACAGGCTGGCCGCCATTTTGGTTTTCAAACATATCTCAGGATTTGGCTTTTGTTCCAAAAATACACTAGGATCCTCATTTCTCATTTGACGGTGAATATGTTACGTCATTTTAACGGTCCTTTGCCGCCATTTTGATTTCTCAGCTAAAGACAGGCTTTTGAATTTTAAAGTATCTAATTGGTTTTTTCGTCTTCAAAAAACTATTTATAAACTAAAATATCATTTAATTTGGACTTGGGCTAGGGGCCCACATTATTTCTCTAAAATGTGGCCCTTGTGGCCGCCATTTTGGATTTTGAGGTAGAATGGAGTCATTTGGTTATTTTGAGAAGTATCTCATTGTCTTTTTCGTGTTCAAAACATATGATAAACTAAAATATAATTGAATTTGGACTTGATAGAGCCTACATTATTTATTAAAATGGCGGCCTTTTGGCGACATTTTTGATTTTTGAGGTCGAGGCGGCCACTTGGGATTTTAAGGTCTCTCACTGACCTTTTGTCATGCCCAAAACATATAAAATTCGATCTAATAGCACCCTAATTGGTACTTGAAAAACACTCAACCTATTTTCGGACCCCCTTGTAGGAGCACCCCCTTTCCGGGCTGAAAGCACGTCGGAGATTATGGCCCGAAATCTGCTCCAGGACCATGACCAGCTCTTATTATCTCATGGCAGAATTCAATATTTTTTCTACTTCAATCCACAAATTGATGTTTAGATTCCAATCTCCAACTCTAAAATACAAATAAATCATACAACGAAATTTTGATCCTGGAGTGGGATTCGAACCCACGACCTTTGTAACAGACGAGCGCCCACAGATGCACACCTCGCAATCCGAGCTGGCAGAAAGTCGTTCTTTTGTAATACTTCAACATAAACATTAACGGGAAAAAGCGCACACATAATAGGAATGCGCCCTGCGAGTTGAAAATATATGCCCCTGGAGCATGATTACGGGCCAAAATCTCCAAGAATCCTACGGACCAATTTCCTTTCACAGTGGTTTTCTCTTGGTTTAAAACAATGAAGCGCGGTTCAAACCACCCTTAACCGATGGTTGACCTGCGTGAGTATTAAGTGTCCTTTTTACCCTCTACCCAACAGATAAACTGGAAGAAAAATGTCTTTTCCTGGTCGGCATTTGCTATGATGAATTTTAGTCAGATTTATATCATTTGCAGATGTTTGCCTATATTCGAATAGATCTTCTGTGTAAAA
Organism: Ophioderma brevispina; assembly: GCA_023653785.1. Taxonomy (NCBI): domain Eukaryota; kingdom Metazoa; phylum Echinodermata; class Ophiuroidea; order Amphilepidida; family Ophiodermatidae; genus Ophioderma; species Ophioderma brevispina. Next base: position 28,381 of record JAMKCH010040522.1, on the reverse strand, counting down.
TAAGAATCTCATTATTGCTCAATTAACCAACAACCCACTTCGGGGTTTTATCAGAAACTTTAGGCCGATATCTTTGTTTAAATTGGAATGTGGTATTTTTCAAATTTAAAATGATAACACATGAAAAAAAAAACAATCCTAGGTCCACGCTAAATGAACATTAATTTTCCTGAAGTCCGTACACAATTCTTTAGAGCATGTCACGTCAAACAGGAAAAACCTAATCACGTATTGTAATTAGTTAAATGAAACGGTAGCAGTTGGGACATGCAGCTACTTGACTGCCTAAAAAGGAAATCGAATCTTTGTTTTCGAACTGAAACCTCAATATCACATCTTCTCAAAATCAACGCGAATTTGGTTGTATCCTTGGTGTTAGACTTGGATGAAAGGACCCCAATAAAACTAAAAAGCTTGTAAATTCTATTCAATTCTGAACATGTCTATATGCTTTTTCGGGCAGAAATACACGAAGGAGTAAACGAAACTGGTTTACCCAAATATCGTGCTCAGCTTCGAAATCGTCACGAAACACCTATCAAAGGTAGTGTATCCCGTGGTACATTATTCGCTGGGTTGGTTTGATTTTAATAACCAGACTGCATAGGGGGGGGGGGTATACATTTTTTAAACCGTTTCGATTGCATTTTCCGACTTACCATAGATGATTATGAAAGTTGTATATCAACTTGTAGTTTCATGTTGCGAGGTGTACAATTATCATGCTCATTTATGAATCGTCCGGGAAACCTACACAATGGGTAGTAAATTTCCTCACATAAATCTGTAACGAGTTTACATTATTGCTAGTTTGGTTTCTGTGTATACAGGCCGGTGTAGATGTAATTAGTCGCCTACTCATAGTCCGGCTACACTGGTAAAGAAGATTGACTCAGTGAGTCAGTGACTCTTCACACAACATAAGTTTCACGCTTTATTCCGTTTGTCGTCTATGGGGCCCGGACTATGCTCAGGTGGACTGGAATTACTTTCACACCGGTGTAGAAGCAGATATAGTCCGCCAGGAGCCAAGTCCGGGCGGCTCCATAGACGACAACGGAAATAAAGCATGAAACTAATGTAGCGCTAATCTTTACGTATCGTAGTAGTGATTATGAGTCCAGTGGACTATAAAACTTTTACACTGGCAATAAGGGGGGGTCGGAGGGCTTCAACCCACTTTACGATTGCCATTATCTCGGTTTTCCAAAAAGAAACTTATGAAACTGTATAATCACTTGGCGTCCATGTTGTGAAGTTTGAAACTGGACATTATTGTGATCTTGTTGCCATGGTGCACTATACAGGGCCTCTGAGTGGCTAAACACGGGAACAAATTTAACTGCGGAACAGTATTTCATTCGTACCATATTTGGGTAGAAGGTGCATGAGTATAGCGCGGGCGAACTTATCAAGAAGAATTTCCCGATTTTCGCCATATAACTATTTAGCGAAACGTATTAAAAATGTTAAACACTCTGCGACAAAGGCATTTTGTTAAAATCGAAAGTACTCATTGGTCTTTATTATGTACTTTTAAGCCAATAAAAGTAAGATTTTATTTACCAGTTCACTCAATTCGTATGAACAACCAAAATATTATGTCATCAAAAATGAGAGTGCACAATCATATTGGTTCTGTGGTCATGAAATGCATGAAGCATCTTGAATACACTTGACTTCAGAACCCATTTTCTTTCCATCTTAAAGGGACAAAAAATAGATATGGACTGTGTTGTGCTATTGCGTGATTGAGATTCCCACCTTTATTACCAGTGCCACAGCAGTCTTCTGCCAAGAGAGGTATTGGCTTAATGAGTTCTTGGCATTCTGGGTTACATGGTTGAAGAAGAAAAATTATAGCATTTATATTGGTACAAGAAACACCACAGTATATCCTCTGACGTCCGCACGTGGAATAGTGAATGGGGTTCCACTGCTCTATGGAGCCATGGAAGAGACTATAGTAGAGGCTCAGCTATTTTTATTTTAAAAATTGGATTATAATATTCTTAAATGTTATTGGAAGATGTAGACGGGGGGCGTTTTATAATTTTGAGTGGAAAATATTGGAGATTGTTTATACAATATCAATATTTTGGTCCAAACACTGAATTGTCCTTAGTTTTTTTTGTCAAAATTGATAAGACCTCGATAATTCATTGTGATAGGATTATGTTTGTTATGACGTCTCGTGGACGCCTAAAGTCAGAAATATACCTTTCAAACACAAATAGTGTGCGCTTGTGCACAAATGATCTAGATTTTATATAATAAACATTTTTAATGATCTTTACTTTCTTTGGTTCAAGATTGGGTATTCCAAAACAAAAATAACATAATCAAAAATCCACACAATTACACACAATGTATATAACCTGTACTTATTGTCCTCAATAATATCCACTAATGGTGCACAAGAAGCGTTACGTTCAACGATGAATGTCCTCACAGCGAAGAACAAATGGAAGCGCACAAGTTCAATACAAAACTCTCCTCGGTATTACATTCAAAGGAATCTTCTCATCAGTCCAGAAGGTAATCTTGTCCAGCAGTTCAAGACGACAAGTAAATTAGTCCCTCGACGATACTAATTTCCACAGTCTAGTCAGTCCAAGATAATCACCACGATTTCTATATGTCACATTTGGAATCTTATTTTGATTCCCAGCACCTTTTTTGGCTTCAAAGAACGACGTTAGAATAATTACAATTACAAACAGCAACTCTGCTCACATGGAATTAATTACCTGTCACTAAACTACATTTTAGTAGTGGATCTGGCATAGAGTCTTCGAGTGATATATTTAACACCTCACAATGATAGACCCCTTTCTAAACAATAATCATTACACATCATTCTTATGCATAAACAAACCAACCTTAACAAAATTAAATATAAGCAAAAAATAAAAAAAATAAAAAAAATAATAAATATAACTCTATGGGGAATTCCCTGATCTTACAATGTTTTGATCTCAACATAAACAAGTTTCTAAGTTAAGCATCCTTGGGACTTCCCCACTTCCCCCTATTGTGCAATCTAAAACAGGAGGTGCATTTTGCAAAACAACTCTAGAGAATCCCCTTTTCTCCTCTTTTATATAGTAAACAAGTGCTTTTCCCGTGAGAACTCTTTTCTCAAATAAATTGAGAAATAAATATTTTAATATCAAAATTTGAAGGGGTAATATAACAGTATGGTGGGATTTCATGGTGTTTGTTGTTTTTGAATTTGAATCCTGGATAAAAAGGGTGGCCGTAAGCATACAAACTTTAAAAAAACTTTAAAAGCCCAAGCTGAAATATTAAACTAATTGCAAAAGAAATCTTTGTTGATATTTGGCGCCATAATATCCTGGAAATTTCAGTTTACGTGGATGTCAAAGATAAGGCCGCCAATTATGTGTAGACTGGATTATTTTTTATTAGTGATAATTTGAAGGGCAATGTTAATGATATTGAAATAAGTCATGGTTTTAAATCATATCATTCAAAGGTACTTTAAAATTGCAGGAGGATGAGGCCCATGGTAAAAGGAATGTGGAAGTTCAATGTTTTCCTTTTAGATGACCCTGATTATACAGATATGGTGCGTAACATCTATCGATAAATTAATAGAGAGAATGCAGTTGCACTTCCTGATACTTTATATGAAACTAAAAATGTGTGATCATAGGTGATACTATGAAGTATCTAGTTGGAAGTGTAAAGAATCAACGACATTGGAGGATACTCTTGAACGTGAAATAAATGCTCTGGAGTTAGAGTATATGAGTAACCCAAGTGACAATATTTGGGAATAAATTGAAATTTTAGAAGCAAAGTTTTATATAAATTTATGATATCGTATTAAAAATGTTAAACACTCTGCGACAAAGGCATTTTGTTAAAATCGAAAGTACTCATTGGTCTTTATTATGTACTTTAAGCCAATAAAAGTAAGATTTTATTTACCAGTTCACTCAATTCGTATGAACAACCAAAATATTATGTCATCAAAAATGAGAGTGCACAATCATATTGGTTCTGTGGTCATGAAATGCATGAAGCATCTTGAATACACTTGACTTCAGAACCCATTTTCTTTCCATCTTAAAGGGACAAAAAATAGATATGGACTGTGTTGTGCTATTGCGTGATTGAGATTCCCACCTTTATTACCAGTGCCACAGCAGTCTTCTGCCAAGAGAGGTATTGGCTTAATGAGTTCTTGGCATTCTGGGTTACATGGTTGAAGAAGAAAAATTATAGCATTTATATTGGTACAAGAAACACCACAGTATATCCTCTGACGTCCGCACGTGGAATAGTGAATGGGGTTCCATGCTCTAGGCGCCAGGAGGACTAATAGTAGAGGCTCAGCTATTTTATTTATAAAAATTGTGATTATATTTACAAATATATTGAGATTGAACGGGCTTTTATAAGTAGTGATGTGAAATATTGGAGATTGTTATACACTCATCAAATTTATGGTCCAAACAATGATTGTCCTGAGTTTTTTGTCAAAAATGATAAAGAACTCGAAATTTTCATTGTGATAGGATTATGTGTGTTATGACGTCTCGTGGAGCCTAGGTCAGAAATACCTTTCAAACACCAAAATAGTGAGCCTTGTGCAAAATGAATCTAGATTTTATATAATAAACAGTTAATGATCTTTATTGATTGTTCAAGAAATTGGTATGTCAAAACAAAAGTACTAAATCAAAAATCAAACAATACACACAATGTATATACCTGTACTTATTGTCCTCAGAATGTCCACTAATGTCCACAAGAATCGTGACAGTTCAACGATGGTGTGTCCTCACAGTGAAGAATTCAAATGACAGCGCACAAGTCTACAAAACTCCTCAGGTATTACATTCAAGGGAATTTCTATCCGCCTGACGGTATCTTGTCACAGTTCAAGGGACCGACACGGTTAAATAAGTCCCTCGACGATAATAATCCACAGTATATTAGTTAAAGATAATCACCACGATTTATATTATGTCAACAATTTGGAATCTTATTGGTGATTCCCAGCACTTGGCTTTCAAAGACGACAGTAGGATAATTACAGCAACTCTGCTCACATGGAATTATATATTCTGGCACTACTACTTGTTAGAGTGGCTGCTGCAGCGATCCTCGAGTGATAGTTATTAACTACTCACAGATACAGATTCCCCTTTCTAAACAATTTAATCAGTACCTCATTCTTATGCATAAACAAAACTACACTAGCTGACCATCGGAATTCATCACCCGAATTACAACACTCATATATATAACTCTATGGGGACATTCCCTGATCTTACCAATGTTTTGATCTCAAAACATAAACAAGTTTCTAGTAAGCATCCTTGGGAATTAACCACTTCCCCTATTGTGCAATTAAACAGGTGCATTTTGTATAAACAACTCTAGGGAATCCATTTTCTCTCTTTTATAGTACACAAAGGGCTTTTCCCGTGAGAAATCTGTTCTCAAATAAAATTGAGAAAAAATATTTAATCAAACTTGTGAGGGTAATATAACAGTAGGTGGCGATTTCAATTGTGTTTTGATTTAATCTGGATAAAAGGGTGGCGTAAAGCATACAACCTTTAAAGCCCAAGCTGAAATATTAAAGCTAATGGCAAAAAGGAATCGGTTGATCTTTGGCCGCCATAATAATCTGGAAATTTCAGTTACGGGAGGTCACATGATAAGCCGCCAATTATGTGTAGACTGGATTTTTTTTAATTAGTGATAATTTGAAGGCAAAGTTAATGATATTGAAATAAGTCATGGTTTTAATCAGATCTTTCAAAGGTAACTTTAAAATTGCAGGAGGATGAGCCCATGGTTAAAGGAATGGGAAGTTCAATGTTTCCCCATTTAGATGGACCCTGATTATACAGATATGTGCGTACATCTATCGCTAATATTATAAGAGAGATGAAGTGACAAGTCTGATACTTATGGAAAACTATAAATGTGTAGATCAGGGTGATACATTAAGTACTCGAGTTGGAAGTTGTAAAGAATCAAAGAATTGAGAGGATACTCTGAAGTGAAATAAATGATCTGGAGTTAGAGTATATGAGTAACCCAAGGGACAATATTTGAATGAAATTGAAATAAAAGCAAGTTTAGATCAAAATTTAGATGATGATATTAAAGGGGCATTAATTCGTTCGAAAGCAGACAATATTGAATTTGGTGAAAGGAATTCAAAGTGCTTTTTAACAAGAAAAAACATGCTAGCACAAAGGTAATAAAAAAGATTTGTTACTGATGAGGGCTCTATAATTACTGGTAATCAAAAAAATTATTTTAAGGAAGCGGGAAATTTTATTCCAGTTGTATTCATTCTGAATGAATGAGGACACTGAAATAAATGATGGGATTTTAAAAAGGTATACACCTGATGACATTCCTAAAGGATCTGCAGGTGATAGATTGCGTGTTGAGGGTTTATTGCACTACAGAAGTACACAGATGGTTAAAGATTATGACGAGTGGCAAACAGCCCTGGGTTTTTTTTTGGTGATTGGGTATAATGGAATTTATGAATTTTGGACCAAATTGGTCAAATTGTCGTGATTGTTTTAATATTGTTGTGCACAGGATGTATGACAGATGAGCAATGGAGGGAGTAATAACATTAATTCCGAAGGAAGGCTTAAAAATGTTCATTATTAAAAGACTGGAGACCCATCAGTTTACAAACAGACCTATAAAATAGCATCCAAAGCCTATAGCTAATAGACTTAAAAAGTACTAGAACACTTATATCCAATTGATCCAACTGGTTTTTGGATCCAATCGGTATATTGGTGAAAATGTTAGAATTTAATTTTAGATATTATGAATATGCTGAAAATAAGGATCTCAGGGTTAGTTTTTTTTAGATTTGAAAAAGCATAGATAAATTAGAAGGAAGTTTGTCAGAAATGCTTCGGATTTGTTGGATTTGGTGATGGGAATGAAGAATGGATATCACTTTTTTGTATACAAATATTTACAGTGTGTCAAATATGGGTTATGTTTCTAGCTACTTTAAACTGACTGCAGTCTCGTCAATGTTCGCCCGTTGAGCTGGTACGTTTTTATTTTTGTGCAGAAATTTGGCTATAGCAGTCCGTAACAAATCAGGATATAAAGGGCTTCCAAATTAATTGAAAATAAGTCTGTAAAGCATAACCCAATATGCAGATGATACCACAATCATTTTAGACGAGTCTAGAAGCTCTAATTAACTGTTATTGAGCCTGATTAAAAATTTGGGTGTCATCTCGGCCCTAGTGTTAATTACAATTTAAAATTCTTGCTTTGAAAATTGGAGTTTGCAGAATGATGAGATATCTCACTTTTGGATCGAACTTTAGCTGAGACCAAGGGCCCTGTTTTCAATTTCTTGGGGGGAGGGTAGCATATCTCTGGATAAAACTGAATTGTTTTGATTGAAATATGAGTTTCACTGAAGAAAAATTAATAATATCTTAAACAATGTGGTCACCCAGGGGTTTAAGCCGATTGGAAGAGTGACAGTGATTAATCCCTTGCTATTTCCACAGCTCACATATTTTGTGTTGTTCTTTCAAATCATCCTGTAGTTTTTTTAAAAAAATACTCTTTAAGTTTATTTGGAATGGAAAGTCATGTGTATAATGCCTAATTAAAGTGGGGCATAAAGTCATTTTTTATAAGAACTGAGAGTGAAAATAATGTCATTTTATCAGATATAGTTCATAAAGACCATAATAAGAGTTTTAATGAGTTTATTAGGAAATATCCAAAAGTTAGTTGTAATTTTGTGCAATATTTGCTTGCCTCTTGTAGTCTTGTAAAAAACTATTCAACAGATTTAAAGAATGAATGCACTTATTTCTGTTACCAAGAATGATAACAGCCAGGTGGATGATCAGCTGTTGATTGAGATTATGAGCACCAAGAGGGTATGCAAATTTGCATGAAAGATCAGAAAGCAAGTAACACCAAATGCTCAGGGGTATTGGAATGCTAAAGCTGAGGTTGATTTTGATGGGCTATACTTAGATGTGAATTGGAAGGTTGTTTATTCACTGGCTTTTGTCTGTTCAATGGACACATACACAAGATATTTTCAATTTGATTGTATACATAAAGACGGCAAACAATAGGTTTGTTATGTCAAATTAGTTTGAAGGATACAGATAGATGTGCTTTTTTGTAAGACAAGTAGGGAAAACAGTCAAAAGCATTTAATGGGGGGGTGCAATTGTACCATCAATTTTGGAACCAAACTGAGGTTGCGATGACAACGATGACCTAAATATTCATTTAAGTATAAATTATCAAACTATCTGGTTGTGGCATGTTAGATGAAGATTTTCGCGTCTTCAAAGATATACCATTCGTTTAACAAAAACGATTATATTTTTGGTGCAAGGTTGAAGAAAAGCAATTGAGCTTTTATGTTTTTAAACATGGTATATAAAGTGTTTGAGAAGTCAGAAAAAAAGGGGTAATTGCAGTTAGGAATAATTAAAATATCCTCAATTCATAGAGTGGAGTTACTATTAGAGTCGATGTGGCTTTAGATCGTGGAATATGACTGTACCATTTTCAGTTGACTGAGCCTGGTCCCACCCTCATGCATAATCCCACCCATATGTTCAGGGAATTTTTTTTTCTAGCAGCAGTAAAGGGGGCTATATAGTCCCATTTAAAAAAAAATGTGATCATGATATGTATGGCCTAAAAAAGGTTTTTATCTGGCAGATGTTTTTTTTTGTGAGGTTCTAAATTTTATATGCATGTATTAGGCAAGGCAACAATGAACTGTTTTTGGATAACCTAGAGCTCCTGAAGGGCCATTATATGGGGCATCAGGGAGGGGTGGTTGAGCATACCCAGCCCACCCTTAAAGTTTTGATCACTTTTCATGAAAAAAGCAGTGGGACCCATGCTACAACTTGGCAAGTGCATTATGTATGTCCCTTGTGTGGGAATTCGACTTAGCATGCAGATAATTTTTGGACTTTGCGTTGTGATATTGTAATGGGGGTTTGATGATTGGAAGATGTGTGTGGCCTATATATTAGCACGTGTTACTGTAAGGGCCCAAAGTTTTTTTTTTTTTTTATTATGTCCATTGCTGTGTGTCTTACCCACGGTCAAGTACTTCCGTGATGGACTAACGCGGCAGGCCGATATGAGGAGCGTGGGGGGAGTTTTGTGTGATCTGAGCAACATTAGACTTGGACTTTGTTTTGAGTGATGTTTATTCATCATAAGTAGTTCAGCAGGTTATGATGTGATAGCACATTACACTCAAAGCGGACCTTTTTTTCACGGAAGTATTTGACGGTGATTGTAGTTTAAGTGTTTTGTGGTTACACATTGTATAGGTTATGCGTAGTGGTATTTGCTTGATTATTCTGATTGGATGATTATGTGTAAATGTAGATCTGTTGTTGTTTGCTTAATTGTGGTTGTTAATTGTTGCCAATAAAGGCCCTGACGCCGTGGTGGGTTTCAGGGGAGGAAAAGAAGAAGAAAAAAAAAAAACATTCGACATATAATTGTTAGAGCGCGGACGAACAAATTTGAGCCACTTAAATTAAAATTATGTCTGATACTGGTGATCTGCGAGGAATACTGAGCGAATATAATGACGTGTCTTTAAATAAGATTCTAACAACTTGGTACTATAACTATGCTAATACATGAAGAACTGCTTGGGTTATCTGGTTATGCCACTGGTTCAATGTCATTATTTTATGAAAACAAATGACAATAATTTATCAACAGCACCACTAAAATTAATTATTTACCAATTATTACAAATGTTAAGAATTTGGATTCGAATACTGAAAATCGTATTTCGAAGAAAGCTGGACGCTACGCCGTAAAGAATAATGGCCATTTTTCAAAAAAAAATGTGACTAATAATGGCGTAATAAAATATCACAGAATTGCTGATAGGAAGCAGAGGCAATGCACGGCCTATTACTCGAAATCGACAGTTTCCCAGCTTTCAGCTACAGACAAAAAATAAATCCGAATGCACAAATGGAATTATGGATCATAAAATTGGCTGTTCGCCTCCTAGTTCTTTTACTAACCTGCCAATTTAAATATATGCATAAACCTTCGTTAAGAAAGACAAACATCATAACTTTAGAACGGCAATAATATAGCTACAAACTCATCCATTACTTATAAAAGAAGTTAAGGCTATTTCAAAAAATGTTCCATGTTATGTCTCTTTACCATAAACATTACGTACTAACAACCATTTTAGCTATTTTTGGCTACATGTCAGGCATAGAAGTGTTCTTAGGACTAGTTTCTACAAGATAACTGAAATTTAAAAAAATCTGAGATTCTCGAACAGGTACAATGATTGGACAAGACGTTGTTCTTCACTACATTTGACTTACCTCACCTACCTAAAGAATCGAGATTGTTATATCATATTGAACCGTACGCCCCAATTATTATATGGATACCAATATAAACATGCATTCGATTACTCCAGCATGAGTGGACAAGGGGAGGGTTCCAAGGTACCCACAAACTACATTTGCCAGTTTTACGACGGACGATATTTACCTTTTCCGACTCATATTTTGGTAATTGTTTAAACTTTTGATAAGCATCGTTTCATGAAAAAAAAACATTAGATTTCTTTGTGGAATTCTCTTTTCTTGGTTTATATCTGGTATTGTATTAGACTCTCCAATGTAGTGCACATTTCGCGCAAAAAATTTCCTTCGGAAAGTGGTTTCCATAGGGGGGGGGTCCATGGACCCCCTCCCCCCTTCTCCACCAATGGAAGTAGAGATCTTGTCCACTTAAGTGCTAGTGGACATAAAGGACAAATATAGTACGTTAGTTTATAACATCAAAACGTAACATCAGAACTCAATTGAAATTTGAAACTGAAAACTCAATAGCTTAGCCTCGATTTTTAACAAATTAGAGAAGGTATTATTGTCGGGAAAAATCTTGAAAGAAAGTGGTATTCATATAATTACCCAACAAGATTTGAAGGTGCATGCTACAGTTATTTTTTTTTAACACACAATTTCTTTTCAATTTATGCGATTTTTGGGTATCAACGGCCAAGGAATCGGAACCAGAGCATATTGAATGAAATTAAACTTTTTCAGAATGTCCCATTTACGACGTAGTGTGCAAAGACATTGATCGATACCATGAACAATGTTTGTAATGCTTCTAAATAGCGTCTATTTATTCCGGGATTTTTATTCCTGGGAAAAAATATGTCACTTCGATATTTTCAAAGAATACAAATGACAATACATTCTTGGTAGTATGCATGTTAAGAGAAGATGACACATATCGCAAGTTCACTGTCGACCAAGGTCTTCTGGTCCGCCGGATATTGATCGTAGGGGTATCGCCTAAAGCGATAGTCAGCTTCCCACCTCGTTGTATAATACCAAAGACCACCCGCACACGTCATTTGTTAATGGTACCAGACGTGATCAATCATTTGCAACTGAGGGGAAAAAAGGGTTCAAATATCAATAGATTTGTGGTAAAGTCCATTCCATAAGTTTTGAAATGTTAAAATCCTGTTGTGTAATTTCGTGAACACAACTTTTCTTTTACAGACTTTTCCCGCACCTCTACTTCTCTATAAATTAAAAAACCGGAGGGTCTAATCTAATTGAATGAACTGTAGGACGACGAAGGCATCTTAAATGTTATTTCCCACTGTTATTTCCTCATGTGGTGATTTGTGTAAATCCTTTAGCCGTGGAAATGCTCTAAATTAGTGTCAGTTACCGATGTGAATAAATGCGAATCGATTTCGTCCAATTGTGCGTCAAAGAAATCAGTCGTTTGGTTTCTAGAACGTGGTTGTAGGACAAAGTATTTCTTGATTAGCTGTCTGAAGTTCTTATTTGCGAGTGTGTACAGAATGGCGATTTTAAACAGAAGTGGCAAACCGCCCCCACACTACTACACATTGCTCGATAAAAATGACCACCTAGGTAGTGAAAGGGAACCAGGCCGAGGTTAAAGGCAAAGGGAATGCAAATGATTCTGGCGACCAAACATAATGATGAAAACTAATAATGACAACAAGAACCATGTTGATCACCCGTCGCCGGGCTAGAGAAGATTCGCAAAGGACCTCCTTGGGCGTTCTCCTGGCTTTTCCAAAAATGTTTGCGCTTGCAGCCGTAGAAACCGTATAGCTCTAATGTTTGTGAACAGCATCACGACAACAGGTATGAGATATTCTAAAAGGAAAGTCATGACTCCAATTATTGCCTGAGATTCAATCCCGCCAAAATCGAATGTGCATTGTCCCTGATGAAGGTGTGTGATGAAATACATGAACGTGTTGAAAACGATTGCTACCAGCCAGATAGACGCAATAATCAGTTTGGTTGTCTTGATTGTAAACGTTTTCTTATATCGCATTGGATAAGCTATGGCAATATAGCGCTCAAATGCAAGGGCGGTAAGAGTGAAAACTGACGCCACTATTGATATCCACATCACGTTAGAGGTAAACACCACTTTACAATAAAAGTGTCCTGCAAAATTATTAGGAACACGGGACAGAAGTGGATATGGAACGATACATATTGATGTTACTAGATCAGCAAAAGCCAACGCTGCTATGTAAATGTTGTAGTTAGAACCTACTTTGGCAGATTTTCTCTTGCGAAGGTATAAGTGAATAACAAACGAATTGCCCACAATGCCTAGTACAGCTAACACCAGTTGGACAAGTAGACGCCAGTCCCATGGCACGGGTACAAGATAGATTGCTGGAAGAGTCAATGAAGGCGATGATGTGTTCGTCCTTGACTCGTTAAAGCTACTTGGAGATTTCATACTCATGCAAGTGTATCGTCCTGGATTTGTTCTATAGCAGGGTTTTCGAATATGTACGCAACTTCTGCAGCACACAATGGGTGTTTTTTTTCTGAAACAAACCACAGCAGAAATCGATGTTAGGATGGTTTCAAATGTATGTTAAAAGTCTACCTAGGCTGCTTTGTTCGTAACCACGAGAAAGGGGAAGACAAAACCCAGTGTGAAATTAAGTAAAAATGACTAAAATCCTAATAAAAATTTCCCCTTTTCTTTCTGAAAATGAATAAAATGCAACCTCAATTTCTTTTATCCGATATCAGTGACCAATGGATACGCATAGACTTCAGCAAAGAATTGAGGTACAGATTTTCAACAATCGGCCTGGCATACGGAGGAGAAAAAAAAAACTTTATTACTTTTCATCTGCCATTGTTATATTACCTCACAGTTGTAAATATTCCAATCAGGTGCTATCACCTCTCCGATTAAGATTGAATAATTCGTTCATTTCGTAAACCACACAATACTTGTCCTCGTTCACAGATAATAAATCTTAAGCTTCAATAGTGTTTTCAATTAACTCTGACCGTATGTTTCTTCTAAAATGAAGAAAGACGATCAAAACAACTTTGTGCAGAACCAAAATCCGTAACTTATTGCTTAACTCCATTCCTATTCAATTTTGCCGCGTTTTCAGAAGAAAAAAAAATTACACTGGTACTGCACATAGCTGAGATTGTTTCAAAAGCGGCATTTTTTCAAGTTCTCTCAGGAATGTACGGCACTAGTTTACATGTATTACTTAAAGGTTGCTGAATACCATTGTTTTTTTTTGTGGTTATTTGGACTACGCCCCACAGTCTAGCTGATCTACGTTCATAAATATAGCCATTGATATATCTCTCTGTTATATTGCTATATCCCTTATATCCCTAATGCCATTCTTTAACCACTTTTCAAAATCATGGAACGGACTCTTGCCGTGTGTTTACCATGTTTACGGGGAGAAAGCGCTCTTAGATCTATCAAAACAAATACCGCTTCCTCCCATTTTCGTCAGGTTGCTAGTCATTTTCCTCTAGGGACGTAAGGGATATAAAAGTATCAAAATGCAAATCAAGTGAGAGATACGAAATGACGTGGCGAGATAAAAGTAGATAAATCCCTTTTTCACGAAACAAATAAATATGTTGACTTATGAGATACAGAAATCTAATTTGGCTTTTTTTCTTAGTTACCACGAATCCTAAGGCATTTAATTATCTGTCATCGCTTTTAATATAACGTAGTTTTCAAATAACATATAACAAGGAAGGAAAGTGTATGATTTTCGTTCAAGGTCAGCATTAAAAAACACAAAAATTAATAGTTAAAGTTAGTAATAAGCATTAAAAAAGTAATAATACCCCCCACCCCCCATCCACACAACGTATGATTATGGGTTAATTAAATGTCACTATATATTCTCATTATAATAAATTTTGAAATACAATAACAAATCAATTTGGTAGCTTAAAGGACACATCTGTTATTTTTTTTATACATTACACGATAAGCTTGAGGAAATATGTGGTATACATGCAAAGTCAACGCGCTGAAATTATTTATTTTGCTTGAAATTTTAGGGGGTGCTGGCGCCCACTCACAACCTTCCTTTCCAACCACTCCTGATACTAACAATGTCCCTGTATCTTAAAGCCCCCTAGTGTAATTCTTTGTACCATCGCTCTATTATTTTGTTCTTTCTCGTTGTTACACCGATTGGTAACACGAAATACAATCGTGGAAATATCGTCGGGTTTATTCCATATGACGGCTTTAACAAAATCCGATTTTTTGTCTTTGAGAAAAATACGCATTTGAAAAACGCGAACTCTAAAGAGTCGGTAAAGATCCCCATATATATATATACGTTTCAAGCGACCATCCGATTTCAAAACGAACTGAACCGTTTAACAATGTATTTTTAGCTAAGATTCATTACTTTTTTTTCATACTTATAATCATGATGTAAATCATTGGAAAATATTTCACCTTCTCCGGCCACCAAATTTTACGCACATTGGCGTATTATTTATGACACAGTGGGGCGGATGTTGAATTTTCGCTATACTAAAGCGTATTTGGCATCCATCATTATGGGAACACACCATCGGCGTTTTCCGAACATCCATCAAACCACGTGCTTCATCGCGAATCTGCAAATTTGGTGTATTACATAATGACGGATGTTGAGTGGATTGCCGAGATTCACGCTTTGAACTGAACTATAATTGAAGTTCTAGTTATAGCAAATTTATAAATCAATTAAATATGTTGCTTGTGTTAGTTAAAATAAGATTTGATTCATTTACTAACAAACGTCTATTTAAAAATCTCGGTTGTTAAATCAAGTATACTCTTCTACTGCCAGAGGGTTTAACATCCGTCACTTTGTAATAACCAAAGTCCTCTGTTCATTGTCAAATTCTAATAAGAGATTATGCAGGCTTCGACACTTGGCATTTTTTGAAGTCAGGGATACTAAGTTCCATTTTTCCCTTAATTTCGTTAAAATGATAAAATTCACATCTGTCACTTTGTATAAACCCGACGATATGGGAGAGAATAAACAAATATTTTTTATATGCAATGTTTAGGTCGATCCACACTGTTTATATACCGCTGTTCTCGCGGATTAAAGGGCGCTTAATCACTTTCTGATTGCATGCACTGGTATTGCATTCGACAATATCAAGCAATGCTTTTTAGCAGTTCGACACAACATACAATCAGGCCTTTGGATATGAATGATGCTGTTAAATGATCATCAATGAATGGGTGTTCATATTAAAACTTAAGTACCATCGTTCCCCATAAACCCATATTTATACCGGACGTGGTCAAATTTTGGTATCTATTTTTTTTTATTTACACGTTGACATCCTAGATAAAGAATTTTTGGTTTGGATTTTTGAGCGAAATGTGACCCCTTTTGGGTGGACCAATATCAAATCTACAACAGTACTCTCTGGGGGATTACAAAATCACGTTTCTACGCCCTCATCAACAGGGTTGAATATCGTTTCCGAAACTTTAACAGAAGCGGTTTGGGGTAAGGCCATTCTATCAAGATGAAAACGTTTACATTACATCGAGTCATTCCCCCTTTTTAATGATGTTGTGTTTTTACTTTATATAATGGCAGCCACTAGCATGTTTCTTATACCTCGTCTACCTGAGCCACACCCACACCTACCCACACCTGGGGGGGTAACGGGTATTCTGGTCGGGTAAAGCCACCCGCGTTTCAAAAAACTTGAGACCTGGGCAGGTCTCGAGACTTGCAATATAGGTATCAAATTAACCTATGTCTCTGTCAGTCTCACTATGGTATCAAGTTTTACTTTTTCAGTGTGTTCAGGTAGGTATAAATCATCACGAATCTGTTAAGAATGATGATTTTGTGTTTGATATCATTCTCAAAACAGAATAAAAAGTCCATAAAAATAGCTCAAATGAGTGTAATCTCAGGTTAAAATCCAATGGTAATATTGCTCGGCCCCGGGGTCTCGGATAGGGTGTCTATTTGAATATGTCTGGTCTCGGATAGGGGTTATCCCTTTGGACCGATCTGGTCTCTGATAGGTACCATTTCATTCGTTTCTGGTCACCGCCGGAACCCTTGCAACTCGGATGGTTACCCAGGCTCGTGTACGTTCCCGCCCCCCCCGACACACACCACACACCTAACTACACACACAAGCACACAAACCCACCAGTCTTTGGGTTATGGGTCTAATCGTACACAAATTTGAAACATTCCTAAAGTATCACAAGGAGATGACTGTGACCTATTGTTTTATTGCTAACAGGGTGTAGCTGCTATAACTAATGACTCCGCAAACTATACCTTCTTTTTTTTAGTTTTTTAATCCTCATGACCAGATGAATAGTTGGTGTAGGTTTCAAACATTAGACTGTTTTACTTTTGACTCCTGTACAACGTTCACTCCGTTTTTTTTACATGTTCCTCATAGTAGTTTTTCTAGACCTTTGCACAATTATTAATGTATAATTTTTAGAAGTATGATAATACAAAAATGTGTCTGTGGCAATTTTTTAGGTCAAAATGCCTTTCTTGGCACAAAGAATAGAATAGACAGAATGGTCGTTGCTTGGTCCACGCCATCTTGGGGACGCTAAGTCTACCTTAAAGAAATTGTCCACCTTTGGAAATAATACCAAGTCTGCACTGTGGATGTGGATTTTTTTTTTATTTTAACGAATTTTACGTTTCTTGCACAGGTACATGTCCCGCGTAAGATTTCTAACATTTTTTTAAAAAAATAGACCGCCTATGCGCAACCTCTACTCTGCGTCGTGAAATTTGAAAATTATTATGTTCATTATGAGATAAAAAAATCTTTATGTCACGCACACGCCCGTCTTACATAATTCACCTAAATGTGTTACTCCAGGAGATAGGTGGCATTAATCAGAATTTTTCGTGACAACGGTTTTTCAAGCTTATCCTATGTAAGAAAACTGTGCTGATTCAAAAAAGCAGTCTTATTTTGGCCATTTTGGTCAATTATGGCCAAAAAAGACCCTATTAACAAAATTATCAGAATTAGTGGTAACCTTGTTTTACCATCCATTCTATCCTATGTAAAAAAAGCACACAAAAGGCTGTGATAACGTATTTTCTTCTTGAAATTGCTCTTGACAACAACGGATAGGAATACCCATTCAATAAAGAATAGGAAATAGGGCTAGTAATCCATTAAGAATTGTTCAAGTTGGAAAATACAATCGTATTGATCGGTCACCGAGTTCTATTAATTTGATAGCAGTATACTCCTGGTCAAAAAAAAATCCCCTGTTATATAATGTTTATATCATATTTAAAATATCGGATAACAACCAACTTGTCATGCCTGAATGATTAGGTAATATGCACATGTTGACTTACACTTGTCTGCTTTCTTAAAGAGACACAATGGCATGAAAAAAAAAATTCAGACGTAATGAAATGGACCCTTACTAAAATCACTTCCACAAATCTGAAAACAATTCGGATTTTTACATTTTGAAAAAAGAGAAAAGTAACTAATATTATTTTCCTTGTAAGCTTCACTTCTCAAACAAGGATGCTGACATTACTGCCAGCATTTTATCAAACTTGAAAAAACATGCAGTCATCAGCTCAAAGACCATTGCTATTGTGTATGTGCTAATACCGGCTAATCCATCGGTCACTTGCCAGATCAACATCTCACTACAAGCCCGAAGTACAATGTCCGAATCCCTATGTGAATGCTTTTGAATTGTGTCACAAAACATGCTAGATACAATGTAAATTTTGGCAGGAATGTAAACACCTTGATTTTCCGTGGGAGGAATCGCCACAAACTTCCACGAACTCTTGCTATTTTTATTAATTTTACAGAATGTAAACATCCATTGTGTAAGTAATTTCAGTAAGAATCTACTTCATTATGTTTGAATTTTGTTCATGCCATTGTGTCCCTTTAAGCATATATAATGACCATCACAACGGATGATATCTGGATCGTTTGGGTGAGTAAGAGCTTTATTCATTTCTTAAGCCTCACACAGCAGACAGCTCCCGACCCAACCACTTCCCGACTACACAAGACCGCATTTTTTTTTCAAAATTGGCTGCAGTCTTGTTCAAACTTGCAAAGTTTACAATTTTTATCCCGACCAGGGATGATTAGTCTGCGAGTATCCCCGTCTTCAACGAGACAAGGATGCTGAAACGCCGAGCAGTAGGCGACATCATCATGGGATCAAAAAGATCAGCATGTTTAATTGGCGACGCCACTTGTTCAGTCCCCAATTATTCGCCGACCTTGAAACGACGGCACAAGTTGAGATGTCGCTGTCAAGACTGCTCGTCGATTGGTCGCCGAGTTGTTGACGACAAGAAAGGTACCGTCACATGAAGACAACCCGCGACGAGACCCAACCTCTTCCCAACTGCACAAGATCACATTTCTTTCAAAATCGGCTGCAGTCTTGTTCAAATTACAAGACAAGAGATGCTCAATCGCCGAGCAGTAGGCTATCAAGCAAGTCACTTGTTCAGTTCTCAATCAGTCGCAGACCTTAACACGACAGCACAAGTTGCTGTCAAGACTGCAAGTCGGCGACTTATCTTCTGTAGTCACCGATTTAACATGTCCACATCGGCTACCGCTTCCAAAGCGCTCATGTGTTCAAGTCGACCTTCCCGATTCAAAAACCCGCCACAATTTTTTAAGCTGCAAGAAAAAAAAATCGTGGCGGTTTTTTTCAAATTTGCCACGTGCTCCCGACCACACAAGACTGCAGAAGACAGTCCCCAGACATGGCCAAATCTACACCTGAAAAAGGAAAATTACTCACGATTTTCGAAAAATGGCCAATCGGCACCAGTCTTGAGCAGTCTGGAAGCGGTTTTCTAGCAAATAATGGGTAAGACTACAGACGACTGTACAGAACAGGTCCAGACCTTGCCCAAACTACACATGAAAAATAAAAACTGCTCACGATTTTCGAAAATTGGCCAATCGGCAAAAGTCTGGAGCAGTCTGGAAGTGGTGTTCTAGCAAAAAATCGGCTGCGTGACTGAGCCTTTATGTTACTCTCATTGGCAACAAGTGTAGTAACATGTAAACCTCCAAAAGGCAGGATTATTGGAATGTTGGAGGCAAGCGTGAACGAGTGAAAAGCTCTGTAAATCATCAGTAATTAATTTATTGTTAATGCTAAAGGGTGAAGCTGATAAAAGATACAGACATTGAAGCCAATCCGAAGTCTCATATACGACTCATCGGGATACCAAAGTCCGCCTGTCGCCTGACACGGTGTAAATGAAATGTACGATGTATAAAAAAGGCTGGGAACACATCTTGTTTACTGACGAAAGTCGTTCTGCTTGAAAAACATCTGCATTAATGAACATGGCAGTCATTGGTGGAGGATCGTTCATGATTTGGGTGGTGTCGCACAAAGCTCACAAGATTAATTGCTTCAATTGCGAAATGCTATATTGATGACATTTTAAACTCGTAGGTCTTCTATAAATAAGAGAAACGAAGTCCTTGTCTTACAGCAATACAATAACAGACAACACACAACACTACTGATTATTGGTTGGCAACGACATCGTTGGTCTCATATCGCGAGGTATGTTCTTTGAACATCTTTCGGATGAACTTGGGCGACGCGCGCATGCTGCAAACATTATCAATTTACACCGACAACAAAATGAAATGCGTGCTTCACAAAGAGCATGATATAATTCGCCAAATTGTTACCCAGAAGCGTTGTTCAGCATTAAAGCATGAATGACTGAATACATCAAGCATGTAGAAATACAAGATATTTGAGGTAAGATTCTTTTTAGAATGAGTATATTTTCTGACGTCGCTTTTATGGTTTCATCTACCAGATAACAACTCTTTTTACTGAGTTTAACCAACCATTTGCCAAATCAAACCTAAATCATTAGTTTCTTATCTTAAGAAGGAAACCTTGACTCTGAAAAAATGCATGCATGTTACACATTATTTGGGCATCTAGGTCAAACGATAAAAATAAATAGAGAGATTTGCTTCTCTAGATTTTTTAATATTATAACCGTGCTAATCAACAATAGTGAATGTCTTTATGACCAATTGGATTACAGGGAAGAAAATTACCTCAGAAACTCCGAAGGATGCTACGACGACTGCTTCTGCCATGCCCTATAGTCAGATATGGATGCGGCGGTCGTTCTATAAGAGTTTTCAATTATGTGTCACTTTGTGGCCATTCTCGAAACATTCCACCACTTCAGCGGTACTGCAACTTAACTAGTCACTAAAATCATAATGAACAAATAACAAGAACGGTGTTACTAAAGTCTACACTATAAGAATTGAAAGTACGCAAATACGCATGCGCCCTATGAACAAGCATAAAAGCTATTGAGACCGCGCGAATAGATGTACAGTTACCTTATTTCATGTTTTATTATCATTTAAATTTAGATATTTTCGCGCCAACAATTTTATTTCTCATTACCTCCATTTGTTTGCATGTTACAATGTTATCTTTGTACTAACTCCCGAAAAAGAGACACCCAACATATACGATGTCTGTCTTATATAAGAATAACAAGATTTTTCGGCCGTTTTTTACTCCATCAGGCCGATATGATTAAGGAAAATCCCACTACTAAAGGGAGTCTTTGCGAAACAATTAACCATTGTCGCTCTATAGTGGTGCGAGATTTGACGTTATATTCGTGAGTACCACGGTATAAGGAGTATTGAACATGTACTGAAAATGTAAGGCGGTAGCTTTATTAACGATATATCATTAATAACCGTGACATATCAGTATTTGCGCTTTTATTGCCAACCTCGTTGTTTATAGACCTTATTTTAAAGGGACATAATGACACGAAAATATCAGGATAAGGAGAAATAACCCTACTGAAATACTTCTACCAAATGAAAACGCCATTTTGAATGTTTACCCGTGTAAAACATTTAAAAACAGCCAAGAATTCGTTGCAGATCCTGGCAATGCCTGCCATGGAAAATCAAGGTGTTAACATTTACAGTGTACCTGTTTTGTGTACATGTTTTGTGACACAATTCAAAAGCATTCAGACCGGGATTCAGACATTTTACTTAAGGCTTGTAGAAAAGATATTGATCTGGCAAGTGAAAGGTGGATTAGCCGGGATTAGCACATATACAATAGCAACGGTCTGTGAGCTGATGACTGCATGTTTTTCAAGTTTGATAAATGCTGGCAGTAATGTCAGCATCCTTGGCTGAGAAGTGAAGCTTATAAGGAAAATAATATTAATTACTTTTTTTTTGTTTACAAAATGTAAACACCCAATTTGTGGAGGTGATTTCAGTAAGGGTCCATTTCATTATATCTAAATATTTTTAATATTTTTTCATGCCATTGTGTCCCTTTAAGACAAGCAAAAATCTGAACTCAGACCATCATAAAAGACAGAAAACAAATCATCATAAAATAATAATAATAATAAATGCCGGGGATAAGCTCATTTGTTTTTATAGCTATATAAAAGAATCAGATAATTATGCTATTTTTAAGTTTAATAGTACAAATCGAGATGGTAATATGATCTAGAGACGATCTCCTATTTCATTGAATGGACATCCAGAGATTCGATCAGAAAGGGCGCCGTCAATTCTTTTTCTATAACAAGGTAAAATTGTTGCATGTAGTCGTACTCGTTACCGACAGCCTTTTTAACAAACGACTCAAAAAGAATAAGGCATGTATGTTATTATGAAACTAGAGGCGGTTAAAATTTTAATTGTCCGGATTTGAATTAACACAGTGGCAAAACAATAATTTTCAGGCACACCAATTTGAATTGGAAAGCCACCATTCTGTTTTGCCTTTGAGGTGGAATAACAAAGGATATGAGTATTAATAAATTAAAATAACAAAAGAGCTCATTATAAGCTAATGAATAATTACAATTTCCCCCTATTCCACTGTTAGAGTTATATATTATTATTATTATTATTATTATTATTATTATTATTATATGACTAATTCAGCATTAAGGGGAGATTATTTTTTGTTATGCACGAAAGTTGGCGTTAAGGCGAAATTCTGTGTCCCCTTGTTTGTTTATTCCATCAAAGGATATGAATAGTAATTAAATTAAATAACAAAAGAGCTCATTATAAACTAATGAATGATTAATACTTCCCCTTATTTCACTGTTAGAATTATTGTTATTATTATTGACAAGACGTGAACTCTAAATAAAAAAGTCTAAGGATTAAATATTTGGCAATTTAAAAATTGTATTATTTTTTTAAAACAATTTCACGTCACATCGCACAACGACGGTTTCTCCATGACCTTACTTTGATTGGTTACCATCTGTTAAGTAATATTTCACGCCATGTTTTTAATAAGGATACAGACTTACTGACAACAACAGGTAAAATTGTGCTAGAAAGCATTTTTTCTCTCAAAGGCGTTAAGAGGTGTCCCGGCAATGAAAATATGCGTTGTTCTTTTCACGAATTTTGGCGTTGTTATCAATTGTTATACAACTAAATATGTTGACGGAATGTGCTTGGCGATCACACGTAAGTTGACAACTATCACCAGCAGAAGATGTCGTGTTGTAGTATACACATGAAGTGTCCTCTAGCCAGTTATTGTAGGTTTTTACATCACTAACTCGGCCTTGTCGTAAGGCTAAAATAGCCTTTGGTAGGTATTATTACCAAGTGATGTAACATCTACTAATATTGGTATTGGAAAGGGGTATGTTTTATCAATACTCATTCCATGAATTTGCCATTTGGCTGCTTTTAATAGTTCTGACCCCCCAATTTACATTTCACATCAATTTGATGCGCTATCAGCCTTACCGACTCTAGCATCTGGTGATGTTTTTCTTCGAAATGCACGTTTAGGTATTTCATATGTAGTAGTAAAAAAATAAAATGCTCTGGTGCAGATTATGTTGAAAACTTGGTCATTTGGCCACTAATTAGCTGTAATTGTTTTAATGGGGCGTTATTGTTTTCTCTAGCTGAGCGATTTAAAGTGAAATATTGCTACATGCCCCAAGTTAACAGATTTTCCACAGACTACTAGTGTATTAATAGCAAGGGTGGCTTCAAATCATCAACTGCCGGTTGACTGGCGGCTCATTGCGGTTGAACCGGGTTTCATTGTTTAGAACAAAAGAATTGCGTTCCAACCGAAAGAACCGGGCGCCAGAAACGACCTAGTCAAACGCTGGAGAGTTGGGAAGCCAACCCCTTAAAGCAATATGGCACACATTTTTTGAAGAGCGCCTCCCAATTTTCAAAAGTTGATATTTGGCACAGATACATTGCGATAATTGTCTAAGAAACTATTCTGCGAACGAGAATGACTAAGAAAAAGGCGTTTTTATCATAAAATAAGCGCATTTGTAATTAGATATTGGGCATCCCAGATTAGGCACCTTAACGGCAGAGCCTGGAAATAGCTACGCTTATGTCCGTTCATGATGAAATAGTGCCACTCGAGAAGATAACCTCTAATTGACTTGCCTGCAAACCAATAAAACACTAATGGATGAGCGTAGACACTACATGGCCGCCTATTCCCGGCTTTTCATATTGGAAGACCGTTTCCAGCAGCCGTTGAAGTTATTATCGACGGATCCCCGATAATAATATTTCCCTCAATTACCAAAAATCCTTCAGAATTGTCGCACACAGAAATTTTCGAGCTTAACCATCACGAGTGTAGTTTACTAGCCAGGTTACCAATGCAACGTGTAAAAATCTCAATTTTTTTTTTGAAAATTGGGGGCGCCTCTTCAGAAATGTACTAATATTGCTTTAAAAGTTTAACGCTTGCTGGCTGTTCTTAATGAAGACCTTCATCAAAAACGCGATTGGTGGATGTTATGAAGCTTTTAGACCACTGTGAATTTTTACAGATTACGATCTAAATGGCAGGTCAAGATTAGGCACCCATGTATTACTGATGTTAACTGTTCAAATGAATATTAACAACTCCACACTTTTTGTATCGCTGGTGTTCTGAAAAGAAAAGATGACATGCAGTATCAAGTAACTTTTTTCAAGAGATAATGCACTGTAACAGATATACCTTTTTATAAGCGCCCAAATCCAAAGCAATATGAGCCAAATGTCGCTAATACGAACTATTACAAGCCTCAACATTTCTTTTTAGAGGATCAAAACATCATCTTAAAAATTCCTGTTAAGCAAAACAAGACGTGAGGGGCTTTTTGTGTCAGTTCCATTGGAAGGTGGTGAATACTTTGCGCTCTCCATCTGTCAACGTGTTCAATCTAATTCATGTTCAAGATATAACACTTAAGTGACCAAGGGTGTTTTCACATCCGTTAGTGCCCAATGGAGGCGGGGGGAGTGTTCATAGCGGACCAACCCTAAGGAAACCAACTTTCCCGAGGGAATTTTTGCCATGAAATTTATACCTTTTTTTACATGTGAAGGGTCATAAGACAACCCCAAATCAGCCCAACCTAAAAAATGAAATTTGTTATTTGCGCACTGCTTTTTATAATTAGGCGGCCCAAAACATTGTTTTCAAAAACACGCGAAAAGGCGCGAAAAAAGACGGGCAATATTCAAATGAGCCTTGGCTTACATCAAAACATTTTGAAAACTTATTTTATGTGGATACATATATTACTGAAGACCCAACAATTAAATATTAACACAAAACTAGCAGTTTATGAGGAATCTGCTATTTTTTTAAGGGTGTTGCAAAATGCACGTATTTTCCCATAGAGTTTAGCAAAGTAACGCGTTTGGCCCAACATCCATGATGTTGTGAAATTGGTTGTTTTCAGCACATAAAGGGTAATTTTTTTTAATGTTACTAATAGATTGATTACTTACATGCTATGTGTGAACTTATATCAGCAGAAAAAAAAAATTGCTCTTTGCGTTTGCAGTTTCTTATTCTTTTTCTTGAAAAATATTATGGAAATGACTTCCGCTTAGTGCCCCAAGGGGCGGGAGTTCCATGCGGACCCCTACTAATACTAAGTAAAAGGAGATTTTCTCGTCACGATACTCGCTTTCTCCTCTTTACTTTCATTCTTCGCTTAATCTCCCCCTAGGACCCAATTTTAATTATTTGGATTTGCTTTCCCCCATCTCCTCCTCCTCCACCATTTACTACATTCCCGCGCTTTCTCTCCCCCCACCTTGCTTCCCATCTCCTATATCTACGTGTTATTTACTTTATGTTTCCCCTTCTCTTCCCTCCCAATCTTCTCCCCTTCCCCCCTTCTGGCATCTCACTCCACTGTGTCATTTTTTGCTCTCCACGACAAAGAAGCGCATTTAAATCCCTTGATCAGACCAATTACAAAATTTCGGCGTCAAAAATACCACGCGTAAAGCGGCCTGCGCGAAAACAAATTTTGGATTTTTTTTTTTTTAATTCCCCCCCCCCCCCTTGTTTTCTAACAGTCACTTAAGTGTTTTAAATAATGCTAATGACATTTAAGTGGAGACTACGTTCCATCTATCCCCGAACGAATAACGATTATGTATTCAACATAGTTCAAACTGGTCATAGTGCCGATTACATTCACTTGTTTAGCGTGGCATGTTGTCGGTTCTGATTCCATCGTAAGATTTTTAATGTCAAAGAAACATCCCCAAAAGTTACCAGTTTTTACATATACTACATGTATGAGTGAATTAGTGGTTGTTTAACCTAGACTAGCTTGATGTCTTTATTAGGACCTTTGATGGTATTAGTATGATTAGGGTGCTTGAAAGTCTGTTATCTAGAGACCGGTCTAGGACCGCCGCCACCAGACACGCTTAAATAAGCGATCTGTAAACCTACCACGACAAATTCGTTTCTGATATCATCACCACATGTTTGCACGGTTTAAGATCATTTTGTGATTATAGCACCTTCTGTCATGTATTTATGGTTCCGCGCTAGATACTACTTAAATGATTTTAATCCCTAAAATGATTCCGATCTTACCGGCATGGTGTTATAAGAAACGTTCGTATCATCAGGGGTCCCGTAGACCAATAACAGAAGACAGACTAACCACCCAGCAGGAGGAGGGCTTTGGTCTCCGCGTTTACCAGCATAATGATAAATATCCTATAAGGAATTTATCTCCCATTCCGCTTGATCATAACCACTAATATTGAAAGCTTTATTTGTAGAATAACTGGGGTAAAAACATTGTGGTTGGAAATGTATTGTCCTCCTGATCAAGATCTTTCTATATTTAACAAATATCTTGAATTCTTGATTCTAGAAACACTATGCTCAGATCAGACGTGTTCTGATCGAGCTCTCGAAAAACGTCAAATAAACCTAAAAAATCTGACCAAAACCATCACCGCTGGGCACCAAATTCTTCTGATAGCACCTTAACCCACCTAGGACTGCTACCATGTCAGCAAAGGACCGATCTAAAATGAGCTTACGAAAGCGTAGTGAAGAGAAAACTCACTCACCATCATCTTCACCATTTGGGTCGCCATCATCATTTGGTCGCCACCTCCCAATACCACCGGGAACCAGCGAAAAAAAAAAAAAAAAAAAAGTCTCTATAAAGATAATATAAAATATCATATAAGAAATTATCTCACACCGCTAGATCATACCACTAATTTTGAAAGTTTATTTGTAGAATAACTGGGGTAAAAACATTGTGGTTGGAAATGTATTGTCCTCCTGATCAAGATCTTTCTATATTTAACAAATATCTTGAAGAATTTATTGAACAGCGCTACTAAAAATCAGAAGATCATCATTGTGTATTTAATGGGTGATTTCAATATCAATCTATTATATTGAAGATAAACATTCATACACGAATGATTTCATCAAAATTCTCTCTTCGCATTCGTTGTGTCCGAGTATTACGAAGCCGACAAGAATAACAACCAAGTCAGCTACCCTGATCGATAATATTTTCACAAATTCAAAGTTCCAACAAACGTCAGGTATTGTGATGACGGACATAAGTGATCATCTTCTGATATTTATTACAAGCAATCTTAATGTGTATCGAAAAAATAGAGAGGCTGAAGTCGAAGTTCGTGAATTATCTGATAAAAATATTGAATACTTGAAAAGGGAATTGGCAAATGTTGACTGGGTTACAGTATGTAATTCTAATGATGTTAATATATCATATTCTAAGTTTCTTGCTACATTTAATAAGATTTATGATAAGTGTGTTCTTATAATCCAAAATCACCATGGTTATCATATACCTTGTTGAAATGTATAAGAAGAAAAAATAAACTTTACAAGAAATACATCAATAAACCCAATGATATAAATTTTTAAAAATTAAAAAAAAAAAAATACAGTAATAGGTTAAACTGTACTTTACGATTGGCCAAGCAAAACTATTATAGAGATTTGCTCGAGCGTGAAAAAAGTAATATGAGAAATACTTGGAAGATCATCAACTTTATTATTCGATCAAAAACGAATACCTGTTCTGAAAAATTTGTTTCTGAAAATTTAACATTATACTTGTCCTACAGAAATTGCTACTGATTTAATAATTACTTTGGTACTATAGGCTCTTCATTAGCATCCACTATCAAACATTCAGGAAAAGATTTGTCTTCTTATTTGCAGAAAAGTATTAGTGCAACTTGTTTTTTTAGACCCACAGATGAGCATGAAATAATAAAAAATTATAAAGAAGCTTGGAAGTAAAAAAGTGCTGGATATGACGGCATTAAATCTGATATTATTAAGGTGGTAGCCAACGAAATGTCATATCCTCTTCAGTTGATTTTCAATATATCACTCTCTTCATGTATATATTGTATCCGATGATTTTAAAATCGCTAAAGTGGTTCCAGTATATAAGAAAGATAGCCCCGAAGTTTTCAGAAACTATAGACCCGTTTCTGTATTACCTTGTTTATCTAAAACACTTGAACGTATTATTTTAAAATGAGACATATGATTTCTTAACTAAAAATTGGATTCTTTACAAGAAACAGTATGG
>JAMKCH010040521.1:0-15983 GCA_023653785.1 Ophioderma brevispina | reverse complement strand
CTGTTTAGTATAGGCACATTGCCATCCATTAACGGGTTGGTTCAAAACACCCTTTCGGATTTATAATTTGTAAAGTGCATATTCAGTTTGTATCGCCCCCACGAGTATCGAATGGGCATCGGCCTATAATGGGACGCTAAGCCAGACATTTACTCTGAGTATGGAGTGGCCAACCC
Source organism: Ophioderma brevispina (assembly GCA_023653785.1). Taxonomy (NCBI): domain Eukaryota; kingdom Metazoa; phylum Echinodermata; class Ophiuroidea; order Amphilepidida; family Ophiodermatidae; genus Ophioderma; species Ophioderma brevispina. Next base: position 15,807 of record JAMKCH010040521.1, on the reverse strand, counting down.
TCCCAAGCAATTTTTGGTAAATGGGTCGTGGCCTCATGCGAGGAAAGATAGATGGGCACTCCGGTCAGCCCAAAACGCCCCTTTACATTGATAAGCAGTATAGAAGTTTTTTTTTCAAAAGTTGGTTGGACATAATATAATAATAGGTTTATTTTAATCTCGTATCGTAGGCCCGAGGCTTAAATTGACAGAGACATACACAACAGAAACATGCAACGTTCAGCAGAAGCTTAATCAGCGCCATGTTTCAACATCCAAACAAACTAATCAAACCAATAGCACACCGAATGGGAAATTGAGATCTTCATCGGTTCCTTTGCCCATAGCAAATGAACCATGAAGTGTGGTAATTCTGATTTCAAAACCACTATCACATTATACAATTAAATCCAGAATTGAGTACCTTGAATACTCCACAAGTTGGCGCCCCACCGAGTTTTGAACCCGGACCACTTGGGTCCAAGGCAAGCCGCTCGACCATTAGAACCCCTCGGCCTGTTATGGCAAACAAAGTAACTGAAAATTGGCCATTTTGGAGAAATTGGACTTTCGAAGTTTGACTTTGGCACTTTTCGAATGGGATCGAAAAAATTCAGAAAAGTATGATCTAAAATGTTTATCATATCCTGAAATATATTCCAAGAAAAATGAAGTGGTTCCATTCTTTCTTTTAAGAAATTAAGCAAAAAACATGAAGTTACATTCATTTGCCATAACAGATTGGTGACGATGGTTATGGCCAAAATGCAAAAAATTAACTAATTGCGTTTTAGAACGCTTTGAATATTGCAAAATAATAATTAATGGTCAAACATTGTGTTATGCATTAAAAGTAATGTTTTTCAACCATTTCAAAACTTTCAAAATAACTTGAAAATCACACTGATTCTTAGTTGCAGTTTGTTCGGCATTTGCAACTGTTTATGCCATAATTTTATGGGCAAATAGCCAGTAATCTCAGCGTTACTTTTAGTTTGCCGTAACAAAAATTATAGAGTCCAGTAGATAAAGACAAAGGGCACTACTGTAATCTCTGAGATACTGTGTTTTACCACCAGCAAACAAAGAGCAAAAACTCAAAAATGTGTGTGAGATACAGGGTGCTATCTTCCACGGGTCCATTTAGGTGCCTTGACACTTTCAGAAATGAAAACTAAGGCGCCGTCAGGTTACCTAGAAATGAAATTAACACTCAAAATGTCCAAAATTGTGGTTAACTGTGGTTTGCCATAGCCGGGCCGTACGCCACTCTCATTGATGCGAACCTATACATTCACCTCATTGCAGCCCGAGAATATTCCATTTGTCTGGGTAGTGCATTGTAATATGTATTATCTGACTCCACAAACAACCAGGCTATACCTTGTTCAGGAATACTTTGACTATGTCTGGTGTTTGTTATATTAACATAAGAATTACAATTTTCTTCCAGTTTTTTTTTTTGGTTTTTTTTTTCTTTAGGTAATGGAATATAAATGTTCTGCCGAATATGTGTGCTTCGGAAGAAACAGCATTTTAATGGTGTATAGGCCTTCACCTTGCCCATGATTCATGTTTTTGCGTTTGCCTCGGACACATTATTCTTAGTTATAAAGATTACCATTTTAATTTCTTAAAATGACCAATGATAGAATTGCCAAGGTTAGCTGGGCCAATTTAAGGATGTTTGTCTATGTACTCCTACTCTTCCCAAACTTCTATCCGGAAAACAACATTTACAGTAACATGTAATAGAGATGGATTCAATATTATTTAGAAATATGGGACCTGTATAATTGGTGAGATTGTTTGTTTTGCAAACCTACGGAATGAGGAAGTATAGACCAGTTTACAACAGCAAATCACTCCCCGTCGTTTTCGTTGTGTTCAATTATACGTGCTTAATTACGAAGCAAAATGGCATTTTAAAATAAACATGAAAAGAAACCCAATTAAAACATTCTTCATCTAAATAAAACAGAAAGATCGTACGTATAACGAATAAAGGTAGAACAGTGTTTTCGTTTATTAAAAAATGGGTTTTACGCGGACGATATCACTTAGCGTTTTAAAAAATAACCTAACCTTTATATAACGCATTTCTTTTCTCTCCTGTAAATGAATTAATAAATTTAGACAGCCTTTTGGACAAAACCATGTTTACCACATAGCGTGGCTGAAAGCTATGAAGTTTCTTGAGGCTTAAAACGTAATACGTGCACTAATTTAAGTTATGATGTTTGTCTCTCTCATTCTTTTTTCGTTATTGACGAGCTATTTGTGTCGTTATGTGTTACAATGAGTTTACGATTATAGAGAAACCATTTTTTTGCCCAACACTTGTAAAACAGATATGTAAACGAAGAAAGTGGATGTTATTATTCATATCATTTGTTTCCAAAACATAATCATCAAATACAGGGTGACCAGATAAAAACTTTCCACTTTCTGGTAATTTTATTTTGAGCAAGAACAGGTAATAGAGCATCTTACACCTTACATTTTGTTCAGTTTGGTTGAGTGGTTATCAAGATCAGGTTTCACTGAACAATAGTCCCGCAAAACAGACTTGTCCCCGGAACATCATTTTTCGAAGGCTGGTTGAACACAATTGCAACATCAAAAGTAGTTCTTAACGGGCTTATTATTACCTTTAGTTTCTATCTTCCACATGTCCTCCCGATTTGCGGATGCACTTGGTAACCCTCTGATGTTACAACGCGTTTCCCTCCTTAATTGCGGTCAATTCATCGTTTTTATCCTTCCTTAGTTCTGGCAATGTGTGTTGGGGGGACCCTCATTGTAAACTCTCTCTAGCTTTACATCACCCCATACCAAAAACTAGCGGAGTTAGATCCGGTGGCCGAGGGGGCCATTAACCCCATGCCTAATCCAATGATCCTATTTGGAAAGGTAAGTTTCATTGAAAGGCAGTTTTCTAACCTTACACACAATTTGTGCTGGTGAACCGTCTTTGAAGAAACGACGAATTGCTCCATTTCTTTGCTGCTGAAAAATGCGCGGCAATCCAAATATTGTTTATGATATTGGAGATAACCGGTAACCATTCACATTTCCATCAATACAAATGGGCCCAATTAGGATATTGTTACCTGTACAGCTGCTAAAACTTTCCTGCGATGCTTGGGTCTGCCGATCATTATGGTCATTGGGAGGTTCCATTTTGTGGCGCTACTCTCCTCACATGTTGATAGTTCACTGAGCCAGTCATTGGAAACTTGGCCTCATCAACACAACAAGTTCTCTTAAGAGCGCCGTGGTCTGTTTTATTAGCCCATTCCCCCCCCCAAACGGGCAGCCTAGGTTGAGGATCACCTGCTCAAAATTATGGCGTCTCACAATTTGGTATGGATGGCCAATTTATGTCATCACTACCGATGCGGGGCTAAAATGACGATCTGGAGACATTGGCGACACTGTTTCCGGAGTCCTATGCTTGCTTGTGGTTTGTTGGGGGAAGCTCCGTCTTAACCACTTAATGTTCGCAGGTGTTCTGAGGGCCCCTAGACCGCTGCGTCTTTGTTGATATTTGCCAAGTTCCCCTCTGCTTCAAAGGTTTCCTCCTCATGTTACAGATAACATAGTAGGCTTGTTTGTACTCTCACTCCAGGAAACCTGTTTGGCCATTGCCGTTGCCAATTATATAGCTGAACCGTGTTTGGTAGTAAATCCTAACCGCGAAGGGCTCTTTTTGTTGTGGCGTAAATGAGGTGCCATTAGTAATGACCATGTTTAAGTTCTCGTTAAGAAAGATATCTGGCTTTAAGCACAACGCACGCTACAGTATCCCTTAGATTTGAAAAGCCCACTCTGACACAATCCGACAACTGGTATTTAGCACAACTGTACGTGGTTATGATTTCAGATTTGAAAAGCCCTGGTTACCAAAACATTGATGTGTAACTTATTATTTCATCATGAAATACCCATGGACCAGTCTGTTTAGCTGACTCATTATTCGTTGGATTAAATATCTTGAAACCCACTCAACCAAAATGAATTTTTTTTTCCAGCAAGATGCTCAATTACACCATTCTTTATGATAAAATAAATATCACTTTAAGTTTGGTAGAGTATTGTAATTTTGGCCTTGGTAACTTTGTGAAAAATCTACACAGTACTTTATTCAGTTATATGTTAAAGTTGGACAGTGTCTGGGAGCTATTTTTTCTTACACGTGGCAGTATAGAATAGCAAGGAAGAACTTAAGGTAAAGGATATGGTGGCAAATATAGCGAAGGAAACCGGTTCTCTTAACACTTAAGTGACCGGGGGAAAGCCGTATGACGCCCCCAAAATTTGTTTCGCCTGGCCGCTTTACGCGTGGAATTTCTTGGCGAATTATTTTGTATTGTCGATTTTTTAATGCGTTTCTTAGGCACTAACGGGAGTGAAAACCCCTTGGTCACTTAAGTGCTAATATGCAATAGAAACGGGTGGGTTTGAGGTTCGCTTGCGCAATTGAAATGTCACAAAGTGGGTAGAGGGTCAAGATCAACGAAATCGACATCATCCTTCTGTATCAGTGAATAGACCAGGATCTAATCTGTAGGGGCTCTAAAAATCGAATCCGTTCAAGTCACATTACATCCAAGGTTGATGCCACAGAGAGTTAGTATGGACCCCTTACAGCAGAGCACCGCCATGTAGTTAGTGGAGTAAAATGTGATATCACTTTTTTGCTACAGCTTGTTACATAAGAGTACATTTAGAAACCCTTTATACTGCTCAAAATTAGGGTAGCTAACAAGACAGTTTCTTTGCTCCTCTCTGACCCAATTAATGAATGCAAGTTATTGGTGGTAATCAATATACAATACCATAGCCCTGTCAGATTATGTTAAATAATTACTTTTTGATGATGACATGGTGTGACCCTGGGTCAGAGTCATGGTCTGCGACATATTTGGTCAGAATCCCACATTGTGATGATATTTTTTTACTGAATATTGTCTTGTTGCATAATGTGTTTTATTATTTTTTTTGTTTTTTCAGCTAACAACTCTGTATTTTCACATTTTGACAAGGGGGACCAATGCTATAGGCCATATTTTATAATTTACAATAATTTTTGTCAAAATTCAGACATGGAAATAGGAATTGATTTGAAAAACAATTGGTCCCAAAGCGACCAAAAAGTGTGCCAAAAACAGAATGAAACAAATGAATTTTCCACATTTACTCTGTTCATCGAAACAATAAACAATCAACAATAATGTTTCGGGGATGGAAACTTGACATAATAATGCGAAATAAACTTAAGGTTAGCTAATAAGTCGGTCTAATACCTGTCAAATGGTATATTTGGCTTTCCATACCAAGGAATTCCAGTACTCTAGAGTCTGAGTTCAACACTTTCAAGGGAGAATCACAGGCAGATCTGGAGTGACTACTTTTAGACAAGGTACAAAATGTGGTATTGCTAGCCTGTTACAACTTTTCACAACCACTGCTTGCTTGACCCCCCGACTTCTTTGCTTTTGGCAGACCAAATTATTCATGTTTATGTATAGAAATCATTGAGTGAGTCGTTCTGGAAGTACATTTTCTGGAATGGTTTATAAACCGAGACTAGAAAACCAAATGAGAATAGTTGTAGTAAGCAATTTTGTTTCTTTTTTCTGACATAGCCTTTCCTCACGCCGCAATGACAACAACACTGAAAGGGATGTGCAAATCGAAGAGTCGGATAATGTCAGCCGGAATAAAGCAGGCCTGAGTCGGTCACCCGCTTTCACTTTGCACCGTACGCCTACCCTATGTTCCAAGCTTCCACAAGCAAGTTCAATTCCAACTCGGTCAGCAGAGTGCCTTGTTCAATCGCCCGGCTTTGCGCTTTATCTGCAGTCACTACATGATTATGCCGGAAAGTGGAATATGGTCTGCTGAAACCGTATTGATGACAAAGGCACCAGTACCTTGTGCACTCATACAGCTGTTCGTTTTCGTGCAGTTTAGTCCAAATATAGTGAAATATTCTGTATCTAACCAGCTGATGTTTTAATTTTCCAGGCCAACAGGCCGGGACTGTGACAATCCACAATCACAGCTTGTTGAAATCCCCGTGATGACAACCGCAAAGGAAGTCGCCCGTATGGACCGACCGCCAGCCGTCGATCTGAAACCGGGCTTTCCATCAAAGCCTTGGTTTGCCAGATGGGCTGCCGACAAAACACCTCAGGTTCAAGACAGAGGAGGACAATCGTCGCGACACTCGGCGTCGATCACGACACCGTCGCTCGAGCCCCCACGAGGCAGCCAACATGCAGACTTGCCCTGGCAGCGCGACTGGCCGGGTGTAAAAACGGAAAACAAATAACGGTCCACCATGTGCCGAAGCACTTGTCTTGAGCAGTGTTGCAAAAACAGCTCTTCTCCATCCAAAGTGTGCCAAGTTCTCCCTAGCGCAGAGTGGTTTGTAAGGGTGAAAAACAGCTGCAGTCTTAGGTTTGTTGCATTTCCGGTGTCATCATTGGAAGAAAGTTCCACAGTGACCAGGTCTCCCTGCACAGGAATTGGCAGCCATTCCTAGTTTACGCATCGCCGGCACAGAGCCCTTGCGAACAATATCTACGGCACACATGAGACACAAATGCGAAGAGAACTGGGCTGGACACCAGGTGACATCCTGTGCGGAGCGATTACCATTCCAAGCACACGTTTTCAATGCAGGCGCTCTCAGTACCCGGACAAAAAGACTGTCCTGGACGAGTAGCATTATGAACTTACAAGCCCGCCATCAGGGAAGATCTGACTGTCTAAAGGCAGAGCGACATCGATGCTGACTGAATCATAAGCAGCGGTTGTCGATCCATAGACTGCTCCAAACCTAGCCGCTCGATGTATTGATAAGTCTCTGCCATTTGATGCGTTTAGATTCAAATCTGTCTCGACCACATCATTGATCCCATGATGATCAGTCCCCAAGCAATCAGAGTGTGAGGCTTAGTAAAGTCGCAAGATGGGTCCGCAACGCCAGGTGCCAGTTGGTTTACTTTCTCTATAAACTTCATGATTGCAATGAACCTCAAATCCATTATCTCGAGGGAATTGCTGACGTTCATACAAGCCAGAGAAGATGATTGGGAGTCATCACACAGCTTCAAGTACAATATATTCAAGAACTCTGTATGGTCGCTGTCGCCGCAGGAGCTTTTTCCACTTTAAGAACCCAGGATTGCCTCAGTGATCCCATCACAGGGAAAGGTGAAAGGTTGAGATATGGGCCAGAACAGAGGATGAGCGGAGAGGTTCCTAGAAGTTGTTTAATCGCTTCATTAGCAGAATGATCTGATCTCTTCACCCGCGGCGTACAGTCCGCCAAACCCACTGCTGAAAACACTGAGGTGAAGGAAACCAGCTGAGACAGTACACCACCCCACTGGACAGACGGCCGAAGAGCCTGCCGAGCGCTCCAGGCCTCCACGGACAGAGGTGGGCAAGCCCATCCTGCACTGCATGGCCTACCCCGGCCACAGCAGGACCAGAAACCAGCGCCCTCCTCCATGCTCTCGATATCGCAGTTGATATTACAATTCACCTCCACGATATTTCCTGTCCCAACAGGGGTGGCAAGGATCCCTTCTTCCTCCTGGAACGGAACGTCTAGGCACCAGATGGAGCACATAACAGAAGAAGCCAGACCTGGCGCCCGGAGCAAAAACAGGACGACGGTGAGCCTCCTGAACCCGGGCAGCAGGCTTCCCGATATTCCAATAGGGATGGTCACCCCCCCCACCCCCGGCAGAGGCTACGACCTGACCCAATCGGATTGTTGCGGGCAACTGCTGACAGGCCAGGTTCAGGCCAAGACAGGTCCAGCCCCACGAGTGCCCGAGCAGAAGGCGGATCCCTAATATCGAACAGTAGCTGGAGGTCCTGGGCCCCAATCCACCCAAGAGCTGCCTTGCCACTCTCCCAGACTCTGGTGCTTTGCCGTAAGAAAAGTTCCTGGTTAGTAGTAGGCCGCTCGATCATGTCGATGAGGATGGGGTCTCAGATGCTGACTGAGCATTTGTAAACACGAAATTCTTAGGGCTTTAATTGTTGAATCAGTTCAGGCAGTTGGACATTAATAGGGCCGCCGTGTGAATTGTAACTTCCTGGCTTCATTGCCAATTGTTTTATGATGTAGGTTATGAACATAATCAAGTAAGTTTGAACCTGAATCAACCTTGATGATCACCTTTAAATTGAAAAGACCCTATTCTTTTGATTTATGAAATGAAAGTACTCGATTTTTAACCGGTAGCGTGTTGTAAAAGTGGACCTCTAAAAATGCAATTTTTAAAACATTTGAAATTTCAACCCCCAAAAGTAGACTTCTTATGAAATTTTCTAAGGATTTTGGGACCCTTTTTAACAATACAAAATCAGCAAAAAGTGACCTTTTGCCCATTTTATGGAATTGGGGAGGGGGGTCGCACGTCCAGCAACATCACCTGACTTTGAGATGATTGACATCTAATCACTGTCAATTTGACCTTTATCACTCAGTTTATTCTTCATCACTGTCAATTCAATTAACATGTTCCTATTAAGTTATTTCACCTGAAAATTAGGTGGAAATTTGTTAAAAGAGATGACTTGACCTCCGGTCACTTGTTCCGTGCATTGACAAGAATGGATTAAATATAATCGTCAGAGGTATGGATAAGTTGTAAATTGATACCATACTAGGATATCTACGAAGAAGGAAATTGTTTCACGCTACCTACCCCTAATTTTGAGCAATTTACACGTATAAGTTAAAAGAAGCTGTAGCGAAAAAGTGATGATACCACAATTGAATCATAACACCTGGTTGATTGCTTGGAGTGGTGTCAATACTATCTATCTATGGTATCAAACCTTGATGGTAGTGCCACTTGAACGATCACATTTTCTCAGGCCCCTGCTCGGGGTCTAGAAAGAGTTGCCTTCCTTTGTGATGTTTCAACGAAAACTGTGGACGCCAATGATAACGACCAATGCTTAACTGGCGTCATCTGCAGCGCCATCCCCCTGACTATTTATATAGCTTACATTGAAATAAACACCATGTCGATTTCCATTGGTTATACATATTTCTTATCTTCGCAAAGAATTTTAATACTATATCAATAATTATTGTAGTCTCCAGTTGGAGATAATTACAATCTTCCATGGAAAGTGATGGGTTTTGAACAGATAATAGAAAGAAATGATACTTTAAATACTGCGAATAACCTTGAGCAATTTTATTAGGCTGATATACTATCCCTCCATTGGAAGAAAACAACAACTCACAGAACATAGACTTATACATGAGACCCCTAACTGTAACTGCAATTGCCTTAACTAATTATTGCCAAACGTCAACCTTTATTAACTAGAATAGGAGGTATAATCAGTCATATATTTAACATGGTTGAAGCACGTAAATGTAGGAAGTGTAAAGACCGTTTTATTAATGGCGTTAGCGGAATGACTTCAGCGTATTAAAAATTTAAAAATAATATATTTTTTTATTAATACCCCACTCATATAATAAAGGGAAATCCTTAAACATTTGTATTGAAAGTCGAGACCCGGCGGCAGAAGTTTGAGTCATTTATTTACAAAAAAACATAATGCATTTAAAAGTTCGATGTCTGCTCATCATCCCTCAGTGTTTGCGTATCCCTCATGACTGGCACTTCTTCATATGGAGGGTAACAATTTAAAATAACTCTTTATAAGTTTTGCCACCTTGCTAAACTGGATAATAAAATGCGACATTTACCTTCGAGTTACTCATGAGGCAATATGTATATTTTTTATAGGTTGAATAAATATTTAAAAATGTACAAATATTTTTACTTCACTAAATAACCACGGATATAGGTTAGTTGTGTCACTTTTTGATTTTGGCCCCTAGATAGAGGAGGTGCACGGACCCAGGTCAAACATCATCGTTTACCCCTCATAAAGCAAAGGTTTGACATTTTATAGTTAGTATAGACCCTCTATATCAATGCTAGGTAGTTAATGCTCTCAAATTGTGGTGTCACTTTTTCAATAGGGGCCAATTTAAGGTTACACAGGGGTCAAAATTTTAAATGCTCCAATCATGTTGAAATGTATGCCATATTGTCCGTCTAGTCATAAGGTTTAGAAGAATATATAGTTTGTACCATCTATGGCCATTGGTTTGGGAGTTATAGGGTAAAATGGCTAAAATGGTTTTAAAAAAGGTCTTTTCTATTTGTACAGGGTCAAAATCAGAAGTTGCTCCAATTTTGGTAAAAAATGAAAGAAGTTGTTCATCTAGCTTAATGTGTCAAAATAAGGAATAGTTTGTACCATCTGCAATGTATACAGACTGTCCAAAAAAAAAAAAATAACAATCAAAGACTAATTTTTTCGCCAAAAAATTAAGTTCATCTCAACTGGAGTTTTACTGATTCTTTTTAGGAGTGTTCCAGCTTTCATGAGATTTTTAGTTGGTGTAATTTGGGGGTCTGGTTCAGGAGTTATAGCTAATTATCTGAGACAGTTGAAAAACCTGTTGGGCCAGTTTTGGCTATCCTGATATCAACAAAGTTGCCATTGAAAATCACCTTCAAGACATTCTTTATTATATATTAAAATAAAAAGTACGTATAAAGTGCTGCTTCTTGTGATGTAACATAATTTATAACTTTATAATGTCGCATTTGCTAAAAAATACACGTAGCATTAGGAAATTCAATTCCAAACAGTCTTGTTGTATCAGCTTTACTCCAGGTTTCAGCAGAAGGTAGAACCATAAAACACCCTTTTTGAAAGTAAACTGAGACATTTGAACACCAACCATCCTTTCCTTTATTGCTCTTTGTTGAACACTGCTTTCTTCATCATATTCCTCCCTGGCATCTTGGAGGCGGTGGGGAATAGGGGAAGGGTAAATTTTCCGCCCACATTAGAGCGTTGTCCACACATTTGTCCCTCAACAGACTTGTAAAGCTACTGTTAAATTAGTAGAGACTGTTAAATTAGTTTCAGCAGTCAAATTCCCCAAATTTCCATGAATTTCATGATTAATGTCCCCTGAGGGTGAGTCCCTCATTTTACCCACAACATAATTTCTCGTGCTTTCACTGAAAAATAATATATTGATTAGTTCAATGCATGATGATACATTCACTCTGATCTGTACAATATTCTTTTGTTTGAAAAGGGTTTAATCCCACAATAGCCTCACAATGATGTTACACACCTTATACCTTTAGTTTCTTGAACCTTCAGGTGAAACCGGCCCAAGTGGTAGTTTATCCTTTGTGTTCAACTGACAATATCTCTTCTTAGGTTCCATCAAATTGGATGGAATAAAAACGAGGATTTAGCTTAGGATCTTGTCTAATATATTAAGTCAAAATATCTGGCAAAAATGCACAGTTTATATTTTTTTAAATTTTTAGTTTGATTATATAGTTTTTTATTGGGACAGTCTGTAGTTATCATGTTATGCGACTAAATAGGTCATAGGGCAACATAATCCAATTGGCGTTGACCTCTTTGACCCGTTTCTCCGTAAGTAAACATTTAACATAATCAAAACTATACTTTTTGGGAGTCCTCTTACCTTAGGCAGTAATTTGCAAGTATTTAAAATATAATCAGAGTAACTTTTAATGTTGACCCATGTACAATTTGAGATTGACCTTTTTTACCATTTTAGTTATTTTTACCCTATAACTCCAAAACCAATGGTCGTATGTGGTATAAACTAAAATTAGAGGACATTTTGTTGCATAACTTCACTTAGAACAAGATGTTCAGAAAATTTCAAAAAGTTTTAAAAAGAGGAAACATTTGGCACTACTACAAACGTCGTTGCTTTTCAAAAACACTTTTGACATCAACACACACTCCCTTTTCCAAAAATGATGTTGTCAGAAAAAGTGGCACTTTACCCTATTCAAAGGTCTAAAGTCAAAAAGTATCAATTAACAACAACGACTTCATTTCCATTCCTTATAGTCAGGTAGAACCTTCATGTGACCGTAAAGTTGAGTATGGACACAATTTTTTTTTGCTGAAAATGATAGATTAGGGTGTGTAGAATAAGAATCTGCCGGGTGCCACCTGGGCATCCTTGATCATTTTGAGAAATCCAAGATGGCGTCGCCATAAATGATAATTATCTATTCAACCCTATATTATCAAACTATGGAGTTACTAGATATACTATAGGATCCAATGAACGAGTGTATGGCACTTATAACATTAAGTCATACTTCAAATTCAAAATGGAAGCCAAATACAATAATTTTAAAATATGCCATATAACAGCAAATACCTGCGATAAAAATAGACGAGAAGTACTTAGGTTATGTGGCTAGACCCAATTAAACGTATTTCTGATACTTTTAAAATTGTAACATGACGTCAATCAATTGGCACCAAACTGAAACTCTTCAAAATATTTGGCACAATTTATAAGTTTTACAGCCTTCAAATCGAAATAAATGTGTCAATGACAATTACAATATACCTTTGATCTAACCAATGTACACATACATTCAATTGTTTTAAAAATGCGGCCAAATTCGAAATAAAACGAATATTGTGCAACTTGTCAAAAATACCATAGGATTACCTTTTTTTCACATATATTGGCACTCAATTTATAATTTGACTCATTTTTATTTATCCATTACCTGGGATCACTTGAAGTATGTATGGTACATTCTAATTCGGTTCTTGACACCCGAATTGATACTTGAAGGTAATATTTAGACATTTGTGTCAGGTTTTTTTGAATATAATTCACGTTTTGGCTGCCATATTGATTGAACGTCATGTTCAAACTTTTAAAAGTATCAGAACCACATTTATTGTGTCTAACACTAATTCCTAAGTACTTCATTTTTAATTTTTTATCTCAGTATTTTGCTGTTATATTGCATAGTTTAAAATTATTATATTTTGGCTTCCATTTTTGAATTGGCCGTAGACTCCATGTTACAAGTTCAGCATTTGTTCTTTGGGTCTTCTAATATATCTATTAATCTCCGAGTTGATAATTGGGTTGATAATATTTTTTTTTAATTATCATTATGGGCGACGCCATCTTGGATTTCTCAATGCTCAAGTATGCTCATGGTGGCACCCGCAGATTCTTATTCTACAACCCCTTATCTATCATTTCCAACTCAATTTTTACGGTCAGACCATAAGTTGGACCAGGCTACCTGACTCATTATATTCATTGCAGTCTAAAGTAAAAGCTAAAAATGAACGCATAGGCAAAGAAATGAACAACAAGACAAATATGCAGACCAACAAACATGAGATTAGATTTGAGTAAGCAACACCACACGAAATGTGGATGCAGATCGACACTAAGTAGAACTGGCTCAACGCCGGCATGGAACCGCAATCATACATAGCATCAGCCAAATTGGTAAACTGAATTGGTAAACACTAAAATGATGTCATCATGCAGATGGGAGGAAAAACTGACCATTGAGCTCAACCCTGAATGACAAAAAGGTATTCAAACATTACTTCTTTTTCTTACTTCTTTCTTTTCTTTCAATAAAAAAAGAGCAATATATCAAAGAAATGACTTTTTAAAGCTACAACCTCATTCTTTATTTTCCTCATATTGGTCTTATTTGTTTATTTGTTTGCCCCTTCGTCAATTTCTTAAGCTTATTTACCTCAGATCACAATGAAATGGAAATGAAAGCGTTGTTGCAATGGTTAATTTCTTACTTTAGACCTTTGAATACGGTAAAGTGCCTTTTTTTTCTTACAACATATTTTTGGAAAAAGGGAGTGTGTGTTGATGCCAAAGTGTTGGTTAAAAACAACGACTTTGTAGGCAGAGCCAAATGTTCCTCTCTTCAAAACTTTTTTTAAAATTTTCCCAATCATCCCTCTAAGCTAAGTTATGCAACGAATGTCCTGATTTTTTTGGGGGAGGGGGACTTATTTTTTTTTTTGGGAACCCTGCATCTTGCCAGCACATGTTTATTATTTTAACTGATATTACAGGTGCATTTCTTGATTCCCGCAACCTTCTGTTTTATGCATGGTTCACTAGGAATATCTTGAGAAAAGCTTTTTTCACAAAATTTGAGTTGATTCCGATCTGGCGGCGGTTTGGTGTTTTATGAGCAATTGTTTTGTGCCCCATGGGTCCCATAGACCCTATGCTGTAATTTTTCGTCCTTTGACGGACAGAAAATACAAATTGCGAATTTTTTTTTAACAGATACGAACGAATGTGCACGTAGGTTTAGGTACGGATTACGATTCAGATGACCTAAAAATCTAAAGTTTTAGTATGTCGGGGACCTAGTTTGTGGATCACAAATGCCCCTGTAATGCAGTCAAATTTGATTGATTTTAATTATTATTATTTTATTGTTTAAACATTCCTATGCTATTGGTGCGCTTTAATTATCCATTAATTATTATATTAACTCTTTATAAACCGCACAACCTATTGAGCAACGAAAATTAGCAACAGAAATTAAGACGTCACATATTAAAAGGATTATTAAATTTACAAAAACAAAAAAAAATAAACAATAATTAAACAAACACACAAACAAAACAAAACACACAATATCAGAATTTACAATTTCGCATCTATTTCAACCTTCGGATTCAGAATTGCAAGTTACATTTGTTTAACTTTAACGCTTAACTCTATAATTCACCTTCGTTTAATGCAGTTTTCCTTTACAACTATCCAATCTTAATATTGTAGCATGGTAACTACTTTCTACTTGTACCTTAAATGTACCTAAATAACCCGGACTTAAATGAGACCATCTTTTTATAAATAATAACTGAGGCCCATTCTAGTGATAAATTATTAATTGCGTGTCGAATAATTTCACACCAAGATGACCAGAAAGTGTTTAGATAATGCACGCAATGCACATTTGATAACAAACAGCCACTTAATATGTTTATTATAAATAAACGGAGTACTATTAAATAATTACTCCCACGATAATGGTCCCTTGCACCAAAGCGCATTAAGGGTGGTGTTATGTATGAGTTGTTTTGAATTCCTTCATGCATCCTACTGTACGCCGTTGAAGCATTTTCTTAAACATTAAAAAGACAAAATGTTGAACAACATGAAAGCGGTCCATAATATCCTGACGCCCTTAAAAAAGGGAGGTAGCCTTGGTTTTTCTTGTTAATCTTAGGAGGATTTCCCCTAAAACAGGCAATGGTCCGCTCTATGATTTGTTGTTCAGAGTGCATGTAAATGCGGTAAGGGGCGTTATGGAGAGGTGCTAATTTTCCGATGACCTGTGGAACTTCCAATCATACCTGATTGTCTCAAAAAAAATGGAAACCCTCAAAGCGCCCTCTATTTCACGAAGAGAAAACATAAAACATCATATTATTACAACATCTGAAAATGCATTGTCGTTCGTCAGTTTTCTGACACCGAAAAACTTTCCAATAGGATGCATCTTGACCCGAGCTATGGGCCGATTGAAAATTGTACCACTTTTTCATTTTATCCTCTGATTGTTACTGTTTCCATTAGTCTTTAGATAATACAACATTCCTCCAAGCTCGTTCGTTTTGTTTATGGTTTCTTTGTTTTGCAAAAGGTATTCGTGAAGATATTCGAGGATTATATTTGTCACTGATGAGGCCAGCTGCAAGGCCGTGTAAAAGTTAGCTCGTTAACGTAGGCGTTGCACGTCGTCCTTACCTACCTCCGTACACGCACGTACGGGAGTGGTATTGAAAAAAGAACGGGTGGGTGCGCGCGGAATCCGATTCGGCACTAAGCAATTCAGAATCAGTACAAAAAACATCACGTATAGAAAAATCTTTACCTTT
>JAMKCH010040520.1:0-17801 GCA_023653785.1 Ophioderma brevispina | reverse complement strand
TATTTATTCATTTTACATGTTTATTTTAGAGCCTATTTTTCTTATTTAACTTGATCTGACTTAGTAATGTTGTTTGAATTAGAAAATCTGTGATACAAAGAATATTTAAGACCACCCTTATACTTACATTACTATAATGGTATGCTTTCAATCCATACTGTTTTTAAAAACCTTCCAGCATTTAATTGTTTTTGAAGCCTTCAGATGCAATACTGAGCAAAAAATCTGTGAATAATTGTGTTTTTTTCATTTAATTAACTCATACAAATTTTGGTCACCCTGTATATTTTAACTGCTCGCATAAAACCTAAATCAACTATACATTGTGTTAAAGCTACACTCTTCACACTATTAAATATTACTCTTTTTGTCAAAATGCATTTAGTAGAAGAAATGGCTAGATTTCATTTTTAAACAGTTTTAAATCATTTATTTTTTGTCCACCCTGTCTATCTTTGGACAACCCTGTATCTCACTTGAACCTTCCACAGTATCTTCCTTATATTATAAGCTTTCAGAAAATGTAGCTTTTACTCTTGTCAACATCGTAGAAAAGCGTTAGAGCCTTAACTAGTACATGACCCCTCCGATTTTCACACTTGTGGCATGTACACACAGGAACCCCAGTTTTTATGACACATGACCATATATATAGTGACGTGTCATCCTTGCTTGTTATAACATTTTATATTATTTCTCCCGTCCGTAGGATTATAACAGGGGATTTCTTTTGGGGGCTTTTAATCAGCAAAAGAGGGGCTTGGTAGTTTTTGTGGGGAAGAAGGTTAAGCAGGAAAGAATATGCGTGAACGGTCGTATAAAATTTAGGCCTTTACAGAAATAAGCGCTTTAGGTAGAAATTGACCGAAAAATTGAAATCTTATAAAACATTTTTGTAAGTGTGTGGGATATATAATTTGGAGGGTTAAATTTTATACGACCCGTTCCCGTTCTTTCTTTCTTGTTTAAAATAAAACCTTCTTCCCCCCAAAAACTACCGAGCCCCTCTTTTGCTGATTAAATATCCCCCAAAAGAAATCCCCTTTTTCTCGTCCTACGGACTGGGAAGGAATAATTAAAGAATGTTTCTATCCAACTACAGCTCTACTCGTCACTGTATATATATCTTGGGGTTTTATACGACCCGTTCTAATTGTTCTCAATCGGAATTCCTGTATAAAAAGATAGGTACGGGTTCCTTATAACAAGAGTAATAAATGGAACGAAGGAATTCGGCTCTAGATATACTCTTGTTATACGACCGTTCTAATTGTTCTCACTCAGAATTCCTGTATAAAAAGATAGGCACAGGTCGTATAACAAGAGTATAGTGGACGACCTCCTTTGATGTTTATAACATTCATTATATTCCTCTGTCCGTAGGACGAGAAAGGGGGATTTATTTTGGGGGATATTTTACTCAGCAAAAGAGGGGCTCGGTAGTTTTTTTTGGGGGAAGAAGGTTATTTTTAAACAAGAAAGAAGAGATGTGAACGGGTCGTATTAAATTAGGCCTCTAGAACTAAGCGCTTTAGCTAGAAATTAAACAGGAAAAAAAATAAAACGGATCAAAAACAACATTTTGTATGTGTGGGGCGTATTATTGTGGAGAGTTGAATTTTATTCAGAACCTTCACGTCCTTGGACTCTAGGACAAGGAAAAGGCGGATTTGTAATCGGCGGAGCGAGATTTTAAAATCTTAGATATTACAGGACCCGGTATTGGTGGTGCTTCTATCAAATAGGGCCTTATTTTCTATGGTGTTTATTCCTATTTAACATAGGACTTTATCCGTCATTAAAACTTTGAGAGTAATTGAGACAACAATTCAATTAATATGAAAATTCGATAGTCATTTATTAAATTGTTTTGGCTTTCTATGCATTTTGTAAATGAAATATGGGCCCAAGTAGTATAGTCTATCTGGTTGATTTCCATTAATCTAAATCGACGCCGAATAAAATGCAATATATTATTTTGGGGGAGAGTGGGGGTAAGTTCAATGGTTTCATACCATTATGTGTTTTTCACACAAAATACAAACAATTCAAATTCCAAAGTGTTCTCGTATTTATTTTCTTCATTTATTTCTGAACTTAAAGTTACTGTAACACTCTTTGTTTCTAAAAAGCTCGTATTTGCTTTCATCATGGACAAATATGATATTTTAAAAGCTTCTTTTGGGGATTTTTGTGCATTGTATTTTTTATATTAGTATTTCAGTGCAATAACGGAATAAACAGCTACTACGCCTTAGTTAAAAATGCCGTTCAATATATAACCAACACTAGAAAGTTCTCGTATAAAAAGAGTGGCATGGGTCGAAAACCAGATTATTTGATATGAAGAAGCGACGGCTTTCATCCATCGATTAATGCTCTTGTTATTCGACCCATTCTATTGTTCTCAGATAGAATTCTCTGAACAAAAAGATAGACACAGGTCAGTGGATAACCCTTTCCATTATTGCTGACGTGTTTCCGATTGTTATACACTGTACGAGAGAAAGTGTGCCATTTAAAACATCATTGCGGGTACCGCATGAACTGGAATTGTAACGATGTACGAGAGAACCCGTGTGCCATTTGAAAACATTGCCATGCGGGGACCGCCTGAATCTGGGATAGCCGTGATGCATTAGTAATGATTATATTTTCGGTAAGACTAGGGGGGTTATAAAAACGTCCACGGTTGGCTATATCAAGAGGATGGCCAAATACCCTCACAGGACTGTCAAAAAGCTAGCACGATTCATCTTGCTTCTTCACAGTGACAGTGGAAGAACCAGACACCCTGCCGTTGTGGCGACCATTCCAGCTCAATTTCAAACGTGAGTGGTTATTTGTGGTGTTGCTAGGTTCAATAATTCGTGGTTAAGTCTATACAATTCCACTTAAAACCCTAATTGGGTGCAATTTAGTTATGTGCTCAGTTCACTGACCATGCCAAAGAAAGGCCACCATTGTGGATTTGTGTTGACAAATCCTTGTCATTGTATTCCCTGTTCACTCCTCCACGCAAAACCAAAGACCATCTTTGGCAAAACACACAGCCAACTTTCAGTGAGCCCAATAGTTCAGTGCAGTTGCCAGCTGGTGGTCACAAGTTTTGGAGCTCATCCTGTGCTGAAAAAAGAAGTCATTTTAAGGACACATTTTCACTATAACTTTGTTATTTCTAGTCCTAGTTAAGTAAGCAACCTCTCCCTACTACTACAAATTATATATTCTTTCTTACCAACATCATTTTGAATTTTGTTGATAAATTTTTATTTTTTTCTGATCGTTCCTAACAGTGGTGGCGACTTTTGTTTGGTCCTTTATCATTTTGCACTTGGATTTTATCATTTTCATTTTTACTATAGGCCGCCCTGTTCGAAGCAAGATGCTCCTACCTATCTAGATCGTTAGGTGTGAAATGGGCCGTGCGACACGTTTTTGTGTCTGATCCCATAGCACAGGGGTGTCCAACCTGCGGCCCGCGGGCCATTTGCGGCCTGCTAAGCGCTTGCATGCGGCCCGCGAGGTACTTCCCAGAAAAAATAAAATGCATAAATATCTGATATAGTAGATTTAAAAAGAATGTCATTTGAATTAGTTCAATTTCCTCAATCTGAAACCAAACTTTTCTTAACATCGTTGAAAATTAGTCCAATTTCATCATCTAAAACCCAAATTTTCTAAATATTATGGGAAAATTAGTCCAATTTCCTCAAACTGAAGTCAAACTTTTTCAAAATTTGCTAAAAAAGTCAACATTTCTTGGAAAAAAGGAAAGTGTGCTCCAAAATCTGCATCTTTGGTGTAGCTATGGTCCCCTTTTCAGCAAAATTGTATAAATGTGTCCTACTTCCAGATTCTCGTAGGCACGTCATAAACCAAACTTGAGCCCCCTCATTATTTGCTTGCGGCCCGCAATTACTGTCAATTCAACCAATGCGGCCCCTGCGTCAAAAAGGTTGGACACCCCTGCCATAGCATTATTATTTATGTGCTGTGATACTCACAACCTAGCTTACCGTGACCACAATCTTCTTAGCTTTAATTTGAGGTGTTGATGTTGGTCGCAGAATCACTTGGTCATTGAAAAATTGACGATTAAAAAGTGAAAGTTGCCCAGTCAGACTTAATTTATCGCGGCCGTCGGCCATTTTATTTTGTACCACACGGGTGATGGGCTGTCCCCAGAATTAACTGCGGTATGGCAATCATGCCTTATAATGCTACACAGATCGAATCTGTGGTTGAGTAATATAATCCTCAACCACAGACGATAGGTAATTGGATTGCGCTGTGACCGTGTTTACTTTTTCCTTATTTACAAAATTTATCGTGCTCTAAAAACCCTTTCAAATTTAGTTATTCATTCGTTTTATGCCCAAATGCATGGTTAACATGTTCATGAAACTAATTACATATACCAACTTAGACTCAAATCTCCATAAACGCCAAATTTTTCACGCAGTTCGTTCGTACATCGTTCGTACACCTGGCAATGTTGATATAAATTCACATGTATAAATAATATCAAGTGACGTAAAGGTCATGTCAAACTCCTTTTTACACAAGGGAGACTAATTCAGTTTTCGTGATTGCACATATCCCGAAATTCACCATGTTCAGTTTTACCAACATACGGATCGCACGTTACAGGTTTGACCATGATATTTCCAAGGTGTATCGGGATACTCGCGCACACTAGTGAGCCTTGTGTAAATCAATGGCTATAACCAAATGGCTGCTTCATCAAACTCTACGCAGAATAAAAAATAATTCTTATCTATTATTAACAATCATTTTTTAATTGAAAATTAATAAAATATGAATGGCGAATTAACCATTTACAAATTTCACGTGCCTTTTATGACGATAACACTTCCATATTTCACCAATTTGTTAAAGTTTAACAAGCGCAATGATTTCCAAATAGCAGGGAATGTTAAAATGACCTCGGGTCATTTGTGTTAATGCGTGTTTATAAACAAACACTGAGTATATCTTGAGTGAAACGATTCAGTTTACTTTCTTTTTTTTTCAAATTCGACCTTTCAATTTTTGAAATCTTTGTGACGTTTTGAAAGTTAACAATTGTGTTTACGTGATTTGGTAATAATGACGCTACTTTGAAGAAGGGAAACAAGTCCATCAACCAGGTAAAATCAGGTATGTAATTTTATGTGTAACACGGTCACAGCGCAATCCAATTACCTATCGTCTGTGGTTGAGGATTATATTACTCAACCACAGATTCGATCTGTGTGTTATAATGCTAGCGGCCTATGTAAAAGACACAATGATAAAAGCGAAGGCCAG
This sequence comes from Ophioderma brevispina, assembly GCA_023653785.1. Taxonomy (NCBI): domain Eukaryota; kingdom Metazoa; phylum Echinodermata; class Ophiuroidea; order Amphilepidida; family Ophiodermatidae; genus Ophioderma; species Ophioderma brevispina. The sequence continues at coordinate 12,488 of JAMKCH010040520.1, read as the reverse complement.
ATGCATTATAATGCATGACGAATCGTGCTATCAAAAAGCCAGAGTACGGCAAAACTCCAAAATTGCGGTCTTTGCATGTGGTCTTGTCTGCCCCTGACTCATTTGACTCTATAGAGGTTTAGAGTAGACCTGCTTGTTAATTATTTTATATTTCTTTATAAAAGTAAACATGTTTCATGTTCCCGATTTGAAGAATCTTCAAAGGTTTTTATTTTGCAAACTTTCAGTAATAATTTGCTCTGAAAAAAAGAAACGTACCTAGTTATAAATTGAATTGAATTTAATTGAAAAAAAAGTTGCTAAATTGGCAAATAAAGCAAAAATGTTGAAGTATGGAAAGAAGGAAAAATGGGGGAGAAGGAAAAAATATGGAAAAATATACGCCCATCGTGGGGCTCGAATCCAGGACCCTGTGATTAAGATCCCAATCCTCTACCGACCGAGCTAAACGGGCTTGCGACAGGTGGACGTTACACTGATATTTTTGTCTCTGCAATTTATTTTATTGAATATAACTAGCACTAGAAATTCAACTGAAGTGCCTTCAACTGCTATTTTACTCTATACATTATACATTTATCGTCGTGCCGATAGACACTTTCTTTTTTTTAATCAGTCAGTAAATGATTTTGTAAAAATCCAATTCCAAGGGTAGTCCCCAGACAGTTTGCAGTGGCAGCGCTCTCTGCAGTGAATGCTGTTTCAAATGTTTGAATTGCGCGCCCTCGCCGCCCTGATGTCGCATGCATATGGATGTAAAATTACGGGTGACTGAACTCCAATACCTAATGGTTCTGTGTGACTTACCTTAAAAAGCAATTACACTCGCCACACAATGGCAGCGTTCCCCGGGCGATGGTTACACAGATCGAATCTGTGTTAGTGGGATATAACCACTAACACAGAGGAAGGTGTATTGAAAACCACTGTATACATCTCCCCATTAGCAGTGTAGACACCAGATGCCATTTGTTTACATGCCTCAGTCTTCCTAAATACAAAAAAATATGATTGTTTATTGTATTGTCCACTCAATGGATTTCTTGTAAGTGTTTTTTTCTTGTCTTACTACAGGTGCAACAACTGAGAGCCGTGCATAGGAGTGCACCATTAGCCTCCGAAAACTTATTCAATTATTTGTGGTAAGTACATTATTGTGCTATGAAGATGAATGTGTGTCTCTCAGTAAGTTGCCTCTGATCAGGGTTGCAGCTAGTACATTTTTAGTGGTGGGTGTTATTTGACGAAAATTTGACATATTTTATAACGTTATGCCTAAAATTGTCAAAATTTGCATAAAACGATTAAAAATCATGGGCAGTTCTGTATGAATGAGACACAAATTATGTGGAAAGTCATGTACCGTACCTTTTGTATATTAAAACACACTGTCATATCAACTTGTTTATATTCCAGTGTGGGTTGAAATAATAATTGATAATATAGGTGGAAGGTTAAAAATAATAATTTGTCAGCCATATCAGTCCACTGCTGGATGAAGCCTCAACTGTTTCCATGTTGGATTAAGACCTACCCTTCCACGCTGGCCTAGTGTGGGTTGGAAGGGACCATAGAGTAATGTGTGCAGGTAACAGACCCAGGATGATCCCCTACTCTTTTTGATAAGGTCTGCAACTTTTTACGTGTTCAGGAATGACTATTCTGATACATGGGACTCTCTGAACCACGAGGTGCTGCTCACCCATCGCATGCACCTGCACATTCTATGCAATGGGTGGGAGTGAGGAGAAATGCCATAATCATACTTCCGTGTAATTATGCAATTTCCAACCTATTTGAGTATGACCAGAAACCTGACTCTCGCAGGGCTCGAACCAGGGCCGCTCGATCGATCTTACACTCTGCTGGCGGTTCAGCGCTTTGAACCGCTCAGCCACCTCGCCCTTGTGGAATGAGTTGAATATTTGAACATAAGCAAATTTTTAATTTGAAAATATCATATACGTTATCATATCATGTCCGTTTAGAATATTGAGTTCTTCAAATAGTGGCTTACTGTGACATTTAAAGTGAACTTGCACGTTTCGAACCACCATATCTGCAGGCAAAGATGTTAATTTCAAATGTGCATGAATAATCATGATCATCATTATTATCATTTGGCAAGCCATTTAAGTATTTCCAGAAAGATTCTTTATACCAGGAATGTAAATATGATAATTTTATTTAATTTTTTTTGTGCTTTACTGTTGCAGCACCGAGACACACCGGATAACAATCCAGACACACCATTTGAATTTTCTGCAGAGAACATGAAAGTAAGTTTAATATATGGTTAATCCATTCTCAAAATTGACACATTCATCATCATAATCATGGTCATCATCAGTACCACTACCACTACTTAGGTAACAAACAAGAAACCCTTACTTATGGACCTAGCCCTTTTTAGGTCATAGTTTGATGCAATCAGAAAGACAGGACACTATCAGTGACCCACCCAAAAGAGTCAAAATATTTTAAATTTAAAAGTGAACAATAAGTCTGTAGAATTGTCATAAGTACGGTAATTTTTACAAGTGAAAAATTGATAGAAAAGGAAGAAAACAGCAGTGTCCTAAGATATGAATCTCCATTGAATTACATGTTGGAGTACATGAGAGTGAAGATTCATATGCGCAGGTTGAATCATAAAAGAACAAGGTTTAAACTTCTGCACTCACCAAGTAAACATCAAGAAACACTGAAATTTTAACTACTTAGTTCTCCAGGTAGACAAGGATGTATAGTTATTAATTCTTTACCTGGAGCTGGCCAGCGCACATTAGTGTTTGCAAAAAAACCCAGTGCGCTTGGCCGGATTCGAACCCGGCTTGACCTTAGTATTGTAGCACAGCTCTTCCAACTGCGGTATCAATCCAGGGTGGTAGTAGAGGAGCAATAGATATTATCTATAGGGTAGGTCTGAAAGGTGCCCTTGCGTTCCTAGGGATAGCATCAGAATGGGAGTATTTATTATTCTTAAATTTTAACTACTTAGTTCTCCAGGAGACAAGGATGTATATTATTAATCCTTTCCCTGGAGATGGCCAGCACCACATCGTGTTGGAAAAACCCCATGCGCGCTTGGCCGAATAGGCACTGTTTTTTTGTTTTTCCAACACTAAGTTGTTTGCTGGCCATCTCCAGGGAAAGGATTAATAAAATACATCAAGAAACATGCCAATGTCAGTTATCCTCACAGTGCAACATTCCACTGATGAATGAACCAGTTAGGTTCTGAAATTTGGAATTTTTACTCGTGAGTGCAGAGGAAGTTTTAAACCTATCTCTTTCTTATGTTGTAGTTATTGTCCATATGGACAGTAATGGTCAAAATAACCAACTTTGTCCTTAACTAGGTTGCTTTTGGTCCTTAACTTGTGAGGTATGTTAGGAAACCTAAACTTGTACAAACATGCAAAAATCTGATTTTTGATGATTTTTTTTAATTCTTGGTTGGAGGGGAGCAAACTCACTGATAGTTGCTCTTTAAAGTGACAGGCAGAGGAGATTATGAGATACAAATTTCTCTCAAAATTGCCAGAATCGATTTGTTAGCACCACCTACCAAGAACGTTCCAAAGGTTTATTGGACAAACAAGTACAAAAGAAAACAGCAAACCTTGTTTTGAACTTGCCTGACTATCGCAATTGTCCCCATAGAACACCGTGCTTTGACTTTCTGTCGTGCACGACAGAAAGTACTAAATCATCAGAATTATTACATAAAGACGGCGTATTCGGCTTATTCACTTCAGGTGTGATCTAATACATTGGAAAGCATTCCAAATATGCAAAAAAAACCGGGTTCGAAAAAAATGGGGGAGCTTCTTTCTGGAAATCTCCTCATGTCTCTTTAACTGACATCTGGCTATTAATGCTTTAGCTCAGAAGTCAGTGTGTCATCAGAAGGTTTCAGTGCTATCTATACTCTGTCCAGCTCGAAGTACGAAGTTAGCGACGTGGGTGTATACATTGATCCGACTTTCAGCGCGCTCGTACGCAAAGTACAAGTGCACTGCAACTGAAAGATGGCATTGGGTATATGCGTGCGTTGCTACTTCATATTTCAGACGAGGCAAAGTATATGCAGTCACATTGGAAGATTTGTACTACATCCAGTCATTTTGTGATATTTAAAACCAGTTCTGCAGTATGAGTTTTTAGTACAATTTCTAGACAAAACTGGGTAAAAGATGTGCTTTAGTGCTAGTTCAGTAGAATAATGCTAACAGAATTCAGTGAACCTTGTGCAAACATTGAGTGTTTATTGCAGATGACAGGCATGGGTTATTGATCTTGCACAGTACGAGATTGCATGTAACTTGTCTTGTGCACCTTAATATCAAGGTGCCTTCTGTCCTGCCTGAATCTACCAAAAATAAGCCCTTTTATAGTTCCTACTGCGCATGTCTGACTTTTTGGTCAAGTAGGAATGGTGTACATCCGGTGCATGGCAATCCCTGTACAACTTGAATGGCGTCCCCTTCATGAGTAGATGATTGTCTGCAAATGCATAGCTGCTATGTCACTGTGTTGATGAAGAACCACTTGCAAGCTTGTGCCGCGAACTATAGAAATTCTGGTATGGTTTACATATGCTGGCATATTTGCTCAAATTTGAGTTATTTAGCAAATAATCGTCTGCTCTGACCTGGCCAATGCACTTTCGCAGGGGTGTGATTCTTAAGGATTTTTCCTGATTTCAGGATTTTTTATGTTAAAAATTTCTGCCACTTTATTTAATTTCAGCCCAATTTTAAGTATTTTTGGTCAATTTTACACTGTTTTTCAGGATTTTTTTACCAAATTCAGGATTTTTCCACAAAACTCAATCACACCCCTGACTTTCCATTTCTCAATCCTGAACAAGAAGTCCCACTAACCACCAACCACACCACCTCCGCCCGCCTGCAGCATGCGATGTCTGAACTCGAAAAAGGGCTTATTGATAGCTCAAAAAATGTTGCTTTCTTAAGGTAACACTGATTCCATGTTAATCTACAAAAATCTTTGCCTTGTTTTGTTGTATAACTTTTCTTGGTTCTATTTATTTTGATACAGAGAGTAAAAGACATTATAGCCAATTACCCAGAAGGTCACAAGGCAGCAGCAGTCATCCCTGTACTGGACCTAGCCCAGAGACAACATGGTTGGGTACCCCTGAGTGCAATGAATAAAGTAGCCGAGATACTAGATATGCCACAGATGAGAGTCTACGAGGTGGCTACATTTTATACGATGTTTAACAGGTAAGTTATTTTTTAGTGGTGTATGTTGGATCAAATGCTATACTCCATTTCCTTTCCTCCGTGCAGTGACGTCAGAGTGAGATTTGATGGTCACACCAATAAACCGTGCATGCTGGCTTAAAGCGATGACGTTTTTACACCTGTGCACAAAGACGGCATATCTTGATGCGTGCGTAAAAGCTGCGTCAAGGTTATGACATCACTGCACAGAGGTAGAGAAATGGACTATAGATGAACCAAGCCATATGCAACAGGACTTGTTGCTTTCTGGATGCAATGAATAAAATGGACCAAATGTTAGATATTTTAGGGGGCGACATCTTCTTTCCAAGGGATGCCTGTGCCTTTCTAAAATTATTGGGATGTACCCACGGGTCCTGTTTGTCCTGGTTCTGATGCATATGGACAAGGCTAAATTCTACAGATAAGTTGTTGTGAACGCATAGGTTAAATCTAATGCTGATCTATCCCAAAGAGAACATGACTTGTTACGGCAGAGTGCAATGAATGAAGTGACTAAAATGCTTTATACGAGTCTTATGGTTGTGGCTACATTCTACAGGTAAGTTGTGCATGGATAGGTTACATCCAATACTAATTTATCCCAAAGAAAACATGACTTCTTATGGCTGAGTGTTTTAAATGAAGTCACCAAAATATTGGATATGCCCAGATGGGGGTCATTGAGTTGGCTACATTCTATGCTATTAGTTATTAGGTGACGTTGGGACTGATACGGATTGTATGTAGTCGGGGACTTCAAGGACTCTGTATTGAAGGAGGGCGCATCCCTCGCCTAATACTGAATCCGAGACTATATTTAATCCATATCAGCCCAAAACGGAGCCTAATAATGAATAATTTATCATACCACTAAAATTCCAAATAAAAACACAAATACATGCTTACTAATTAAAGATAAACATCAAAAGTTAAATTTTGTAAAAAGCTATAAAATGAAACTTTTCCATGAATAGATTATTGCACTGTGTTTTAAAGGGATTAGCAGTGATAATGTGAGAGAATTGAAAAAATGTGGAAATGCATGTTTTTAACTTATAAATCAGGGATAAGTGTGTACAATTCCATATAACTGTTTCAATGTAGAAACAAACAAATGAAGTGATTTGAAACTACTTGGTACTCTAGGTTGGTAAACATGAGTAGAAAATAATAATCTTTCCCTAGAGGCATCCAAATTGGAAGGCTGAGCTTTCGGCACCCTAGCGAATGCCATCATCAGAGCAAACTAAACAGACATGATGTTGCACCTTATATACACCAGTGAACAAAGGGGGAAGAGAACAATAACCGATGATCAAAGGATACCCCAGTAATTAAGTTTCCGGTTCATTAGTCGGGAGGCAAATGAAGTATTTGAGGAATTTGTTGTACCATCTCCCGCAAATAGACATACAGCAACAGTGTCTCAAAATCTGCATTAAAAGCTGATTGGGAGCTGATTGTGGTTTACACCAGTACAGAATGCAAAGATCAATAATGTTTGTGTTTGAGGTCAAACTGTATTGATCATGGTGCACAATATCACGCTAAAAATCTGTGATATTCACCGGGAAAGGCTGTTTTGATCTCAAGTCGGAATTTTGATACGCACGTATAGAAATTACAGAATCAGATAAAAAGTACTGCCTTAATTGCCTTTAATACACAGATTTAAAGCCAACCACTTGCAGGTTATGTTCGCATATCCATGCCAGTAACAAAAATATAAAAATATGGATTTTGATGATTTTTTCGATGTTTTGGATTAGCAAATCGCTGCTAATCCCTTTTAAGAGTACAAGGTTGCCAAATTTACAGTGACTTGACCATTGTGAATAAATGGCAATCAATTTGGCCTATTTCGGATTCTCGAACATAAATTTAGCTTGATCTAGAGATCGTTGATATCTTTCATACCATTGTGATGAAAATCTTGTTCAAACTCAGTTGCATAATATTGAAAATTGGTCCAAACTAGGGTCATGATTATGTGAATCTGAGCCACCAAGGCATGATTTTGTTGATGTGAAGATCTTGCGCATTGTGAAGTTTTTACTAAAATAATACGGGTGTCAGACGTGGATCAGAGGGTATGATACGGGAAATATCAGGTCAGTAAATTAAACTTGCTTGTTCAATCAAGACACAGGAACTTGTATGGTTATGATGAAATGTTCCTAAACAGGTAAGATGTTTGTTGAGGAATTTGTTAGATCCTAGTGGAACTGTCTGAGCAACCACAAACTCTAAATGTCAGAGGGTGTTTTGAACAATCCCATAATGATTGCAATGTACCTTTTACATACAGTTTACTAAACAATGTCAGTTACTTGGGGATAAAAAGTGTTCAAGAAGTTTAAGGGGCATTTTGTGATCCACAAGCTCGTCCCCCCGACTTATGTTCATCAAGAAGTGGAGATTTAAGATTTTTATATCATCCTGAACCGCTAGACTTAGTAATCCATGTGTACCTAATCTTACGGGCAAAATTCATTCTTCTGTAAGAAGAAATTCGCAATTTGTATTTTCTGTCCGTAAACGGACAGAAAAGTACAGCACAGTGGCCTATGGGACCATGGGGAGGAAACAACAATTCCTCCTAACACCAAATCGCAAGATCGGGATCGACTCAAATTTGTTGGAATACACTATGAAATATAACACTGAGTAAAAAAATAACACTGAAAAAAATTCTGCACCTTTAAAAACTCTGAAATATCTGAAAACTACTGGATATTGTTATGTTATTTAAATGAACCACAATACAAAAGAAATTCAACACTGAAACCACGCTGAAATGGCTCCATTTTTGTTATTCACATGAAAAGATATCCATATTACCATTGCAATTAATAATATACTGCAATGCTCAGGATTCCGAATCACACTGAAATGGACTGAAACGTCGCTGAACACAACATGAGCCTGTTCATTAATCACAATGAAATGGTTAATCCTTTGAAGAAACACTAATCACACTGAACAAAAATAACATATAAGGTTGACTTGGTACTAAATTGTTATGGTGATTACAGTACAAGGTCGGAGTCATATAGAGACAATACAAACTGAAAAATTACACTGAAATGCAACTGAACCACCTTGAACCCTGGCTGAAAATATTTTCACGTGTTACTATTTCCTTTGTCCAGACAATTTTCAGTGATTTTCAGAGTTTTTCAAAAGCGTTACTCTTGATTTTTCGTGTATTTTTTCCGTGGTATACTTTCATAGTGATAATCTTTTCTGAAGGATCATATCGTGAATAATAATAAAAACAGAAGTCCGGAATCACGAAAATGCACCTTTAAGAACATGAGAATACATGATCTTGTCCAAAAATCCCTTTAGGCTAAAATGAGTGTGTAAAAGTCATGGTATTTATGGTTAGAATAGGGTTGTTTGTGGTATCACATTATCTTATTGAAGTGAAATGTCCCAAAACCTGTGCAAATTGTGGGGGTGGGACTCAATATCACGCCTCTGATACAATGTTTTTTTTACAGGTGAGTTGTTTGTGATGTACATTTGTTAGTTTAAAGCTCTACATTCTCCTCAGGCAATTTTAACTGCTACCAAGGTTTTATACTGGACATAATCCAGGCACAAGTGTGGTTTACTTCAATGACACCATGAGTGTCACTCTACCATGTGGCCATATTCCATACAAATTTGAACAGTAGGTGCCCTTCTATTGTTACACAGCATGGGCATAGAACAGGGGTCTGTGCTCGGGTTGTTAGGGTGAGGGCAAAGCTCAGTTTTCTTGGTGTATCAATTTTGGCCTGGTGCAAATACCCACTTTTTTCAAAGTTCTTCACGGATGGCCATGAAAATCTGAAGAGAAGTCATGACAAAGCACTTGCGTTAGCAAACACACACACATTCAACTTAGCTCCTTCCTTTTCCTACCTCCTCTTCCTCTGCCTTTCGTTGCCTTACCCAATACCACATCTCTTCCTTCCTCTTTTCCTTCCTCCCGTTCTGGCTTTCTTTCCCGGTAAGACCCTGGATGAGGCAGGGTTTCCTCGTTAGGCAGGCGGTGACACTGTGTACAGGACATGACACGTTCGTTATCGATGTGTCGCGCCACATTTCGTAAGCAGACAATAATTAATTATGCATAAACTATCATACGATAACCGGGGGATTACGTAGCGTTATACGCCACGCACTACTGGCGACTTAAGCGAGCAGATTTCATCAGATCAGTGTGCAGTACTCATCCTTCTCTTGTTCGAGTGTCCTATCCCGATTTATTTAGGATCCCTGGTTAGGTGTGGTCATGGCATCCATGACACACTTTTTTAAAAGTCGGACGTACTCTCTGACTCCTCAACACGCCCCCCCGCGTAGCCTCCGTAATAGGACGCGCAGATTTCATAGTACATTCACATTTAATCATGACTTTTCACTTCTATCGGTGCAGGATTTTACGATCCTCAAGTTAAAAACAAACAATTGTTGTTCTATCTAAAACCCTAGGTATAACAAGCCCTGACAATGAGCCGCTCCTCGACCAAGGCACCGTTTTTGATTGCAATAAATTCGGGAAACCCCAGAGAGACCCGTTTCCATGGTTGCAGTGCCGGCTTCCTCCTTAGAGATCGATGTAATGTAGAGCGCAACATAAAAAAAATTAAAATAATCTAAAAATCTAGACAACTGCCAGGAGACTATGCCCGTTACGTATGATGAAGTCATAGGGCACATGTCGAGTTGTTGTGGTTGACCTTTGACAATTTCATTTTGCATCGAGGCCTTCACGATGGCATATATAATAGTTTGATCCCTTTTATGTTGACCTTTGACCCTTAACGATGGCTCTTGGAGTGGTGGTACCTGTGGTGACACGTTTTCACTTTGCATTGATGCCTCAAGATGGCATAGTTGTAGGTCAATTAGCTTCTTTTTTATATTTGATCCCCTAGAGGACCCCAATTTTGACACTTTGAACCCCATATTGTGCAATAGAAATGAGCTTTTCCCAGTGTTCTTGTGAACAATTGACATAATATCTAGCTTTTGTTGATGAGTTATAGCGGTTTTGATATTAATTAGTCTCATTTGCATATCTTACACTGAACCCTGGGGCCAATATTCTATCACATGATTCGTCTACATTATCCGCAACTTTTGCATCAGACATCACCTATCCAAGTGTTATCTATTTTGAGATAATAGCATTTTTTCATATTAATTAGATAATGCCGCCATTTTGAATGGTTCATGATTTCCGATATTAATTCTGTGTACAAGCTTTCTACCCTGTACCAAAGACGATGGCTCATGCAGATTTTTAGAGTAGCCGCACCTTATCTGTAGAAGAAGAGGTTCGCAAGATTTTAGTTTTGACCCTCTATTGACCCCTACAGGTCAAAGGTCAAACTATGTACACCCCTGATGACGCTTGGGTCATGTTCTCTGACGATTTTGTGTCATCTGCCCAGCCGTTTGGCAGATAAAGAAGGCGAAAAAGCGATGGTCGGAAGAAGAAGAAGGCGAAGACTAAACATCATAAGCAGAATACTAGGCCCCGTTTCACTGCATAGTAAATATTTATAGAAATAATCTTCATAATAAATTTCAGAGCAGGACTTAAATTTTGGAAGAAAAATACTAATAAAAAGAACAACTTAAACGCATTTGGTGGAACTCCCTGCCGAGCAAAACGGAAAACCCCCGGCCTGGGGAAATCCCTTCTTGGGAAAATGGCATACCGCAACATGTGGGTTTGGTTACCTTCGTTTGGAATTCATACTTTGAGTCCATGGAGGTAAAAAATTGCACAGTGGACCGGTCTTTACTCGGAGGATTGAACATGTTATCGTTCTCACTCAGTAAATAAAACTGACTCGTCTTTTCTTCCAGGTCCAATAGAAATTCAAAGGGAACATTGATGTGTTGTTTGTTGTGGATTGCACGCCCCATTGACTCCATTTGGTTTGCATTTTTTTGTGTTTTGTGCCGCGACTAGGCTTGAATATTTGATTACCGGGGTGTTTGTTTGCTGCCATGTACTGTAAAGTTTTTTATCGGCCTGGGTTTTTAGCTTGCGACAAGCATTTTGTTATTTTTTTTTTTTTTTTTTTTTTTTTTTTCATTTACCTATTCTCTCGTGTAGTTTATTCTTATTTAGCACTAGGCTCTTTTCATTTTAATTCATGTGATTAAAATCGTGACATGTTTTCATCCTGAGCATAATGAGAAGTCCATATAATTTATTATGAGGCGGCCGGTAAAAGCTTTGCATCGATTTGTAATTGAAATTGAGACAAGACTCCATGTCAACTTGCCCAAAGGCAAGGGTTTGAAAAAAATGTAAATTTTCCCGGGAAGATAGTCACAGATTCGCACAGAATATCCCACTATATCTAATGTATAAATTTCCCTCCAAATGGCCAAATGTCCCTCCAAATGGCCACATTTCATGGGAAGAGAGCTTCCCAAATTCCCCAACTTTTTTCTGTTTTCGAGCCATGGCCAAAGGGAGTCGAGACACTATTAACTTGTGTTAGGGGAGTAGGTAAAGTAAAATACAACTTTTGTTTTTAGCACTTGAAAATACTGGTGTGAACCTGTTTTTTGGTTCTCGCAATTTAATGTTCAGTGCGAGCTTTAGGTGAATTGGGTTCGCGGCGAATTTCCGGCACTTCAGATTGATTTCTCGACATGAAAATATGATCCCTGAATACGCAAAAAATCGAGCCCGGAGGCAAGATTTTTACTAGCGGGTAAACTTGTTGCATCAATTTGGACGCGCGATTTTCAGAGCTTAACGGGAACCCGATGGAGAAGGGGGAAATTGTGCACTTTTGACAAAGCTCGTCAAACCGATTTATAAGGACATATTTCTTGTAATCGAACAAAAGAATTCTGCAATCCTGTAGAAGAATACACTTGTGTATGACACTATTATTGGGATGACAAACCGTATATCTCAATTTGGTTAAATTGAAAATGGGGCCTAAAAAACATGGTTTCAAATTGTGTCCATCTGAGATAAAACACAATTGGTCGTGGTCCTTCCTGGAGAATAGCAATGTAGATAAAGCTACAAGTTATTAGGGTAGATAAACCCCAAAGGCCTTGACAAGATCATAATCATGACCTATGGGGTAGAAGAAAACCACCCCATTTTGGCCAAAAATACATTTTTGATCCAGTTCATATTCTATCTCATTCGTCTTGTATGATTCACAAGATTTTCCTTGATTTTTTTCCACCCAT